>CAIGQQ010037719.1:14402646-14425113 GCA_903798035.1 Danio albolineatus | reverse complement strand
TATATATATATATATATATATATATATATATATATATATTATGACATTGTTTTGTCAGAAATAAATATGTCAAATTCGTTCATGCTTTTGAGTGACGTATTCAATAAATATTTCAGTATTCGATTCTATTTACTCCAAGAGGGTTAACTCATACTGGTGAATCTGTAAATGGAATCGAACATTCTCATAACTTTCATACAGTGCTATATTTCAATAAAACTCCTCAGTAGTACTGAAAAAAGTAATAGAGTTGAACCCAGACTGTGTGTGTGCGTGCGAGCAAGCGTGAGAGAAACACTCTTACCTGCAGTGAGTTGAGAAGACTAAAGACGTAAGCGATGACCACGGAGAATGGCACCAGCACACCACAAAGCCAAGTCAAGCCCAGGATTGGCAGCAGAACCAGCACAGCTTTCACAGCCGCCCTGAAACACACAAAACACATGCATAATCAGATCTGATACGGCAGAATTAGCTGATTTCAATCATGCATACTTGTACATATAAACTCTCTCCCTAGCTTTTTACACTGGAAAAGAGAGATTCCGGGTGTCATTCCCAGCACAACGGGAGCTGCTGCTTATTCTCACATTGTGACAATTTCCACGCTAAATAGCTTTTAATTCTGTTTAGTGTAAAATTACCTCGCTAGTCAGGTAACCGCTAAAGCGAACCAGCTGCGGTGCGGACGGGCCCTGCCAAGCGGAGGAAACGTGTGTTTGATTTTCCTTGGGTTTGACCAGCAGCTTTCAAGCGTCACATTGATATTTCTGCACACACAGAGGCCTCAGCGACTGCTGCCGGAGGTCGAAATAGTGGGGACGGGTGGCAGCTTAATTTGCGTTGTGGTTATTTACGGTCTCAAGGAGACGTCGAATCTATAAACTAACAGGGGGATCTGTATAAACGGCTGCTTTTAAAAACATATATAACAGCGGATTTATGTTTTAAAGTTTAGGATTTATGTAAAAAAAAACTGTCAATTTTGTGATTTTTTAAAATAAAATGCTTAATGTAAACATCCAAAATAGCCTTTTAAGTGTCTTTTGTTGCATTTGATTTTAAGTACAAAGTTTAGCTTTTTGTTAAGATTTCTTTAATTCTTTAGCTGTTTTTTTTTATTTATTCTGTAATAAAATGTAAAAATCAGTAGTGTTATTAAATCTATAAATCTGTATTCTAAAAAGATTTGTTCACACATAATTTGCATGATAATACATTGAACAAATTACCTTGTGAAATTGTAGTTTTTCCTCTCATTGTATTTTATGAATTATGGAGTGATTAAAAAAAAGATTCCCCAAATCTACTCTGTAAAAACCTTTGATTCTAAAATGTAAAAAAAATAAAAAATAAAAATAAATTCAATAATCAGGTTTTTGTACAAGAAATGGATGCAAATGAGCACATATTTAATTAATTGATGCCTCATTTGCATATTTAAATATAACATTTTTTGAAAACCTGTAATAATAAATTTTTTGTAATTAATGAACTGAGAAAGAACTTTTTTATTTATTTTTTTTTACCGTCACCTGCATTGTCTTACCTTAGCAGAGCAAAAAAACAATACATTTGATGTTGAAAGAAGCTGTACTGTGCAAATAGATGATTTTAATGAAAAGCCACAATGAGTGAGGATCAATCTGACTCAGGGAACAGCCGAACACAAGCTCAGCTGTGAAAGGGTGCCTCCATGTGGCGAAGAGTAAGACCAAAAAAAATAACAGTCTAATAGAGCACTGACGAATGAGCTAATGAGGATCGCGTGTGTTAATATGAAAAGAAGAGAGCTGTCTTGCCTGATCTGCTCAGAGATTTGCTCTTCAGGGGTGTTATTGAGGGCCATCATTAAAGATCTCCTCTTGGCAGTGGCGATGGTGATCACCACCACACGGGTCAGAATCATGATGTTCACCTGAAACACACAGAAGCAAATGCTAAATAATTAGCACATTATATATATAAACATACCTACAGAATGATAAACAGTAAATATATGCAAGTATGTAAGTATTAAAGCAATGTCAATTACACACAAATAAAATACACACAAAACAATTACATATTTGTGTTTTATAACGCAATTAATCATAACTATATACTATAAATATTATTATAGAAGGCATATAGTTAAACACAATAACAGCATGTGTTTTTTTATACATGTCTGTGCATCCGCATAGAAGCTATCAAAACAAATAAATTCCAAAATGAAAGTTTGTATTTTTGTATTTTTTCATAATGTGTGTGTGTGTGTGAACTGTGTTTATCAATTTACTTTTTCTTTATATGCATATATTAACACAAATATAACATTCAAAAATGTACAAAACCAAAATATATAACCATAATATATTTATACACTGGAAAATATATATATGATCAATTAGTCCTGACAGCATATGTCGTTAGGTCATTGTAACTTAGTATAAGTTAATCATGTTCTAACTTAATTTTATAAGTTATGCAAGCTGTTTTAAGTCAGTTTAACATAATCTAAGTTCAATGGACTCATAAGGTTAATTTGATTTAGCTTAAAAATTTAAGGCAACGAGATTTTTTTAGACAGTGTGTGAAATTTGCATTATTTACAGTTAAAAATATTAGACCTCCTGTGAAACTTTAATTACTTTTTTTAAACATTTCCCAAGTGCTGTTTAACAGAGATTTTTTCAACACACTTTAAACATACTAGTATTAACGACCAATTACTATTGTCTTCAACTGTATATATATAGATATTTATGTATAAATATAAATTAAAAACAATTCTCAAATATATACATGCATGTGTGTATTTACATGCACATAATATACATATACGGCATAAGCACATCTACTGTATGTATGTAAATACAAAACCTTTAATTTCTATACGATTGATCAATAAATAATCAATGTTAGCATTTGTATTTTAAAGTGTAAATCATAGTCAGTAATAACAGAAATAGAGGCACACCATAATAATGAAGATGACCGGTCCTGCAAAGCCCCATATGACGCCGTTCTGAACACTGAGCCAGCAGTGACCATCAGCAGTGTATTTCCCAGAGGCAGAGGCCAGCGTGATGGTCACGATCAGCACTGGCAGACCTGTCAAACAACACACATTTCTAGATTTCACATGACTGACTGTGACGGAAAAAAACGAAACAAAAATAAACCACAGCGCATTTGGAAACAAGTGACGCTGCAATTTTCAGAGCCATTGCTTAATTAGTTTGATAATTTTGGTCTTTATTATGATCAGCACATCTGCTGTCCCTTACTTTTTAAAATAGGTAGAATCTTCTCTAAAAAAGGTCTCTGATGTCCCTAAAGTGTGTATGTGAAATTTCAGCTCAAAACACACCACAGATCTCTTTGAAACTGCCCGTCATAGGCTTTGATGATAATTGTGCTGTTCTGGTGACTGGCGCTTTAAATTCAAATGAGATTGTGCTCACAGACTCGCAGGGTGGAGCTATAAACGTCTGTGCTTTAGTGAGATCTTCACTAATTTGTGGGTCTTTCCTACTTTGAAGACATGTACAATGGGAGAATGTCAATCAAAGTATTTCTGCAGACTGTATTTATGAAGTCTGATTATTAAAAAAATTAAATAAATTCAATTGTTCCATTAGAGGCTGCTTATATTCACACACTGTTGCAACACAACTGTGTTAAACCCCTTATAAAAGTGATTTTTGCACAATAGGTCCCCTTCTAGAAAAGACATTTTCATTGTCATTGTTTCAGTCTAACATAAAGAAAACAGTCAAAGAAGTTCACATAAAAGAAGTCTAAAATCATAACTTGCTCTTCTCGCTTTAATATTGATGTAGTAGTTCATCACTTAGTGAACATTTCTCATAATATTTTATCGAATTTCATAACCTTCCCTGCCCCCTTGAAACAATTTTTCTTCACTTCTGGTCACATGGAATGCCTTTAGGGCGGGGCTATCAGGGTCTCGCTTTCATCTATTCGTCAATATTCCTCCATTTCCTACCAATCCAATCGGTTCCCAAAAGAGTGTATGTACATCACGATATGGAGAAAAAAGATAGACTCAGCTTCCGTTTATTGCCAACTTTAATTCAAGTCGTTTGACTACGCGACCTTCTTTGAAACGCCTCTCAGACATGCAATCGCAACTACTATCTCTCTGAATTTGGAAACATCAAATTCCTCAAAACTGTTTGCCAAGCTCACGGGCTCAAGCTCAATTTCCTATGAAATCTAAAAACAAAAGTCTTATGAATTTGGTTTCTAAATTCATTTTATCAGGTTGACCGAGCTGATGTCGAGAGTGTTATATTGTTCGTGCAAATAAACCAGTCATTATGCAACGTTAGCCCTGCTGCCTAGTTCTTCTGATTGGTCCACTGCTTTGGAACTGACATTGAGGAGCAGTGCTGCGTGTAAAAGTTGAATTTTTTTGCTGTGAAAGACAATTACAAGCAGTGCATTAGAATGGAAAATGCATCCTTAAATATTTCTTCTGTCACATTTTAGCAATATGTGTTTGTAGAGTTCAATTACAATACATACTTTTAAAGGCTGTTGTGGGTTTTTCCATTAATCTCCAAATCAGCAACACCCACACCAAACGCCAGTTTTATTCACACCTGTATTCTGAAACTTTTTACTGAGGGACTTGTTCATACATAATTTGCCTGATTTTACATACAATGTTTTATTCTACCAAAAGTGTTTTTCTGGACGTTTGCAGTATTTATCATTTAAAGAGTGATAAAAATAGATTCACAAAATCACCTCAGCAAAAACCTTTAAAAAAAAATAAAAACGTATTTTGAACCTGTCTTCCTCCATTGTTCAGATTTTTTGTATGCAAATTAGAGCATATTTAAATTAAACAATACTTAATTTCCATATTTAAACACGATTTTAGTAAATTTATAATACGAATAAAAGTAGTTCCTTGCTGTTAGTAATTCCTAATTTAATCAATCTGGGGAGTATGTTGATAAATATTGTTTTTTTTGTGTTTAATAAAATGTGTTTTCCTCTTGGTCATGTATAAACTTCATTCTCTATCAGATCAACAGGTTTCCAGAATACCTACAGTATACTATAAAACCCAATCAGTAACTCAGTAGACTGTAGGTGGTGTCACATTACCCCAGCCAATCAGGTAGTAGTACTTCATGTGGCGGTCTTCGCTCAGATTCACGCTCACTACTTTGCTCCAGAGCAGCAGCCCTTCGACCAGCATCCAGCTGAAGGCAGCCATGAAGAACAGATGCATCAGAGCCGCCACAAGCATACAGGCCACCTACAGGGCAAAGGTCAGAGGGCAGACGCTCAGGGGTCAGCAGGTCAAACGGACACACAAAGGTGGCCGTGTGTCAGTTCATGCAGTGCCAAGTATAACAGCAACACTAATGTTGTTTTAAGACACTGTCAAGCCTGATGGGACTATTTTGTAATTGTTCTGAAAACAGACTTGAGGACTGGCACTTGAGGACGTGAGTTAATAAAGTATAACAAATCAATAAAAAGATTGTGTCCTATATAACCATAATTTATTTTTTTTATACATTTATGCTACTATTTAAAAATATATATAGTATATTAGGACACTAGTATTAAATATTTGTTTTTTACATATTTATTAATAATAATAATAAGCTATTGTATTTTGTTTACATTATTCTAATAAATACATCATAAGAACATTAATTATATAACATATGTATAGTAATTATAATATATAAATTCATATATATCATTACATTATAGTTACAATTATAATCTGAAAATCTTATAATACTTTTACATAAAATGAAACATAAGTTAATATGACCAGCTAGTAAAAACATATATTTGTATCCTTTTATTGTTTTAAATATTGCTTTAAATAATATAACTAGATTCATTATTTTAATTTGATTACGGTACTTTTACCGGTGGCGTAGTGGGTAGCACGTTGCCCCACAGCAAGAAGGTCGCTGGTTCGAGCCTAGGCTGGGTCAGTTGGCGTTTCTGTTTGGAGTTTGCATGTTCTCCCCGCGTTTACATGGGTTTCCTCCGGGTGCTCCAGTTTCCCCCACAAGTCCAAAGATATGCAGGTAAGTGAATTGGGTTGGCTAAATTGTCCGTAGTGTATGAGTGTGAATGAGTGTGTATGGATGTTTCCCAGAGATGGGTTGCAGCTGGAAGGGCATCCGCTGCGTAAAACATATGCTGGATAAGTTGGTGGTTCATTCCACTGTGGCAACCCGAGATTAATAAAAGGACTAAGCCAAAAAAAAATGAATGAATGAATGAATAATAATAATAATAATAATAACAATAATGTATTGTGTTGTTGCTACAGTTGTTGTGGTGTTGCTGCTTTTAACTTTTAACAACTTTTAACTTTTAACAAAAATATTAATATTTATGAAAATATTTTTTAAAACTACATAAATAAAAGGTTATAAATAACACTAAAATAAAAGAGTTTAAACAGTTTAAAATGGGGGAAAAACTAATTTAGCTCAAGTTTTGAATGTTGTGTACCAAATAAAAGGGTGAAAAATGTTATACCTTATTATGAACAGCAGATCCACTGCAGAGAAGAACAATCTGAGCACAAGTCAGAGACACAAACAGGTTCTTGTGAACTGACGTACGATCTGATTTCGGGATGCTGTTTAAAAAATAAAAAAAAAAGAAACATTTCTTGTTATATTAATTCACGTTCATTTGCTATCATTAACCTTACTTCTGTTTGCAACAAGACTTAATTCGTTGTTTATTAATGTTAGCAAATTGGAAAACCTAATATCTTTAGCTTCTATATCACACATATTTCAATTACAATATATATTATTAAAGGCAGTTTTTCTCAAATATATTATTTTCCTGAATTGAGTTTCCTGAATTACAAAGCTCAAATTGCTAATTTTTATTCTTCTTTCTTCGTTAAATCGAGGTGAGCACGGTTTATTTTATAACTGAGAGGACAAATTGCTAAATCATTTCTTTTCCTCCCACAGAGGAATTTCCCAGGCTCCGTACATTAACACATACAGTAGCCTACTATGAAATCCCCTGTTCTTCTTAGCATTTGGTCAATAGAGTAATCATACAAATAATCTAAATTGTTCAATAAATAAGTAACATTTTCATTGGCACCATTTGTAAAGCTAAAATAACACAACAAATGGAAAATAAAATAGTAAAGTTATTAAAAGTACAAAAAATGCCACGTCTGTTACCTGAGATTATACCTGAAATTAAATAATATTAAATAATCCATGTGCAGTGTTTGTTAAAAAGAATTCAGGACTGAGGGGACACACTGCAAAACTGCCCCCACAATTTCATTTATTTTTTTCTCCTACAGTTGACATCCTGGACTCTGGCATTTTTTATTTTTTTATTTTAATGATTCAAAGACATTCACCAAAATGCCCTCTGTAAAAACTCTTTGTTCCTATCAAAAATGTTGAACCTGACTTCATTTAAAGATCACATTTTTGTTCTAGAAATATTTGCAAATTAGCAGTAATTTAACAAAACAATGCATTATTTGTATGTTTAAACAACATTTTCAAAAACTTGATTGGTTAGTTCTGGTTCTTGGGTTTGGTTTCTTTTTGTTAATAGGTCATCAATATGAGCAGGTGGAGATAATTTGATGTCCTATTTAAGGAGCTGCAAAGATGTGTTCGAGAAACTGCTTTGGAGGATCGTTTCAGTTCTACTTCTTTTGCTTACCCACTGATTATATTACTTTTGTTTATTTTGGAATTAGACCTAATGTTATCTATGGTTATTTAGGAACTTGTATGCTTTTTATTTATAAAAGCATGATAAATACTCCTAACATAGAGACAAAGATATACAAAAAAAACATTTTAAGGAGTATTTATCATGTTGTTAGGCAAGAAAATTTTCAGATGCAAGTCTGACAATAAAGTATTGCATTGTATTGTATTGTATGTTGGACATTTAGTTTACATATGGCTAGGGCCAGACGGTCTCTGCGGACATTTTTTGCTATTTCTGCGGAGTATTTTGTTAAAAATCTGCGGATTTATGCGGAATGATTTTGGGAGTTTCATAACTAAAACCTTAACATATGAAATAAAAAGTAATACCTTTTTAGCTTTTATTTAATGTTTACAATGTGAATCCAATTAGATCTGCTTTATTTGGTAAACAAAGCAAGTCTCTCATATAAAATCTCTACTAAAAGACAGAAAATATTACTTTACAAACTGTATTGTAAATAAATCATATCAATATTTTCATATTAGTTAACATTATTACTGAAATTAATTAAAAAACTGAATAAATATAAATTTACACACATTTACTCAAGTAAATAAACAGAATCAATGATGGGCTAAAAATCTGCGGAAATCTGCAGAATTCTGCACGCGCAGCCCTACATATGGGTTACGTTTGTGCCCCTTTAAACTTTGGGGTTTTATTTGTAACCTTTAAATAAATATCTTTTGGCATTTTCTTTCCAATTGGTTTGGTTCTTTTCATGTGTTGCCTGCTTGAGGCAGCACGTAACACTTGTAAGACTAAAAATTGATGGATTTGTGTTGGCACAACTTGAAGGAATTAAGTTATCTTATTCGTTTTTGCAAATTGAACTGGATAGATCATAAAACAATAAAAGTTGTTCACCCCAAAAACTTAAGAATTGTGTTGTTTCAGCTCATTTAAAATAAGTAGTTTGAACAAATGTCATTATTTTGAGCGTAGCGATCAACAAGTCATAACTATAAGTTCATTTCCGTTGTCTTGTTCACACCTGCAGACCTGTTTGGTCTTAATCCAGATGAAGTGGGAGTGTTTGTGGTGGCTGTAAATCTCTGAAAGAATCAGCTTGGTTGATACGGCGCTGATGAAGCTCTTTTGGTTTGAGCCGCTGCTTTAATTAACTCCCCCTTTAATGTCACCATAAAACTTCAGCTTCGGGCTCATTTGGCACCGAGCGCTAATTAGCCGATTAGTGGTTTTCAATACGGATTCGGTCTCAGGACTGAGCGCTATTGACAAGCTTGAGGACTGTGATTGTGAGTCCAGAGGATGTTATGAGGCTTATGAGCCCAAACACTCAGGCCACAAAATGAACTCAAATGAGAGTAACAAAAGCTTCCTGGCGAACAAATGAAACAGTGTTACGTTTGATAATTGCCTAGCGAGTTTGTTTGTTTGTTCTCGATTTTAAAGTCACCATAAAAAAAGAAACTAAATTACTCACTAAATATAACACTCATTAGTGATTTAACTATCGACTAAATTGTGCAATTAACAAAATAACAATGATAAGTGTTGCTCATTCATTCATTCATTTTCTTTTCGGCTTAGTCCCTTTATTAATCCTGGGTCGCCACAGCAGAATGAACCGCCAACTTATCCAGCATTTGTTTTACGCAGCGGATGCCCTTGCAGCCGCAACCCATCTCTGGGAAACATCCAAGCATTCTCATTCACACACATACACTACGGACAATTTAGCTTAATCAAATCACCTATACCGCATGTCTTTGGACTGTGGGGAAAACCGCAGCACCCGGAGGAAACCCACGCAACCACGGGGAGAACATGCAAACTCCACACAGAAATGCCAACTGACCCAGCCGAGGCTTGAACCAGCGACCTTCTTGCTGTGAGGCGACAGCACTAACTACCCACCGTGTCGCCCCACAATGATAAGTATTACTAAAAAAAAACTGTTACCATTAATAATTAAAAATAATAATAATAATAATAATAATAATAATAATAATAATAATAATAAGTAACGCTAATTCATTCATTGAATCATTCATTTAATCATTCGATTGTATTATTATTATCTAATATTACTGTTGTTGCTGTTTTTAGAATACAAATAATAATTCATTCATTCGTTTTCCTTCAGCTTAGTCCCTTTATTCATCAGGGGTTGCCACAGCGGAATGAACCACCAACTCATCCAGAATATGTTTTACACAGCGGATGCCCTTCCAGCTGCAACCCAGTACTGGGAAACATCCATACACACTCATTCACACACATACACTACGGCCAATTTCGTTTTTTCAATTCACCTATAGCGCATGTCTTTGGAAAAAACACAAGAATTGAAGCGAATAATAAGTTTCAAGAAAAGTAAGCATCATTAGCCATAAGTAGGCCCACACGGAATCTGCGTGGGAAGAAATCTGCAGATGTTAAGCCCATCGAGTTGTGTATTTTTCTACACACATTTTAAAGTTATATTTATTCAATTTTTTAAATTAATTTCAGTAATGTTATAGACTAATATGAAAATGTTCATATGATTTATTTACAGCACAATTGGTAAAGTAATATATTATATAAGATATATTATATGAGAGACTTGCTTTGTTAACAAAATAAGTGGATCTAATTGGATTTGCATTGTAAACATCAAATAAAAGTTAAAACATTTTCATTTTTTTTTTCAGATATTAAGTTTTTAGTTACGATACTCCCAAAAATCATTATACACAAAATAATAAATAAATAAAATAACAGATTTTTTTTTACAAAATTCTCCGCAGAAAGAGCCAAAAATGTTCACAGATTCTGTCTGGCCCCAATCATAATTCAGAAGTTTTGAGAAAGGTCATTTTTAAAAAGGTCCCTAAAAAGTCTATCAAAAATATTTAGCAAAAGAATGTTAAAAAAAGTTATAAAAAACACAAATAAAAGCTCATTTAAATGACACAAAAATTACAAAATAAATAAAGTGCATATTACAATTTTTTTTTAAATGAAATAATGCACATAAAGCTTCATGGCTACTAAAAAATTATTTAGCACCAGTTTGAAAAAAAGTTAATTTTAGGCATATTGGTGGCACTTTTGACCCCCATTTCAGTCCTCAGGAAGCCAACAGTAGAAGTCAGACATGATAAAGACGGTGAATAATGCGGTGTATGGGTGAAAAGCACTTACTCCAACACGGTAAACAGCATCAAGGTCACCAGCAGTGCACAGAGAGACGCTCCAGATCCGATAAACGTCAGCTTCGTCAAAACACTCTCCTCTTTAGCGCTCCACTGTGGAGAAAACACAATCGTGGAGCCATAATGCTCAAATTCTGATATGCAATATAGAAGTATTAGTAATGAAATGGCAGTTTAGCATTAAAGTAAAATCATATATGCTGCTTAACAAGTTTTGCAGACGATATATACATATAATGCTGCATTCTAATTAACTAAGGCTTTGTATAGTATAATTGTTAGCTAACAGTGACCTCTACTGGACACATTGTGTTATAACAGACATTCATTGTAACATTTAAAAACACAGTCATATTTCATTTTAATATTAAAAAAAGTGTAATAAAATATATTATATAATTATATTGTATTCACCAGGGCTTCATATATATTAATATATTATTTTCAGGAATCCCTAATGAATAGATTGCTTAGATTAAGTAAAAAAAAATACTGTAATTAAGTTAGGTATATTTATGTGTCTGTGTTTACAGAAATTATTGACGTGCTAATATTAAATTAACACCAAATCAATTATTTAAATTTTATTTAATTATTTTACTTTATAGTTTATTTTAGTAAATAATATTTTAAAGTAAATAGTAAATTTTAGTATAGTAATAGTAGTTTATAATAAATTTTATAGTTATTTTAGCAAATAAAATAACTAATTTTAATTATTTTTTTTCTTTATTTAAAATCTTACCCCACTCTTTTCAGTAGTAGATTGCTATTAGAAATGTTTTTAATGTTGTTTTACATATTAATTGAAATGAAATAAAAAATCCTACATTGCATCACATTCCTTTTCTTTTCAGCTTAGTCCATTTATTAATCTGGAGTCGCCACAGCAGAATGAACTGCCAACTTATCCAGCATTTGTTTTACGCAGCGGATGCACTTCCAGCTGCAACACAATACTGGGAAACATCTAAACACTTATTCACTACAGACAATTTAGCTTACCCAATTCATCTATGGTATATCACATCTTTGGACTTGTGGGGGGCACCCAAGAACCCAGAGGAAACGCACGCAAACATGGGGAGATCATGCAAACTCCACACAGAAATGTCAACTGACCCAGCCAAGGCTCGAACCAGCAACCTTCTTGCTGTGAGGCGATCGTGCAACCCACTGAGTAACCATGACGCCCACAATTAGTAATATTTGACAATATTTAAAATATATAATAAATGTATTTAAAAGATATATAAAATATGCTGTTAATATAACATATGCATGCGTGAGTACATTTTAACTCGTAATTTATTTTATATGTTTCATTTATTAAAATTTCTTTGTTCACAGGATACATTTGGTTACACTTTTAGCACTCTATAAACATACCCGTGACTCCATATAATTCATGAGGACAGCAAAATTTGTGGTGTGGTTGCAAAAGCAGGACGTGACATCAAGAGGCGAAGGCACCACTCTGCAACCTTTGTTGGACCAAGCACTTGTATGACCTGGCCTGCGAACACAAAATCAGACTTAAACAAGACCTGATATAATATGACAGAAACCAACTTAATAACAGGATTATACTACTTACATCAAGCCAATATTCCAGAAGACACAGACGGGGGTTACATGTTTGGAGTATTCAGTCTTAACCAATAAAAACAAGGAAAAAAGTGTCAGAGTAATGTTACTTTAGTATGACTGATATATTATTCATTTTTCATTCATTTTCCTTCGGCTTAGTGCCTTTCAACAGGGGTCACCACAGTGGAATGAACCGCCAACTTATCCAGCATGTTTTACACAGCATATGCCCTTCCAGCTGCAACCCAGTACTGGGAAACATCCATACTCACTCATACACTACAGCCAATTTAGTTTATTCAGTTCACCTATAGCGCATGTCCTTGGACTTGTGGGGGAAACCGGAGCACCCAGAGGAAACCCACACGAACACAGGGAGAACATGCAAACTCCACACAGAAATGCCAATGGCCCAGTCGGGAATCGAACCAGTGACCTTGTTGCTGTGAGGTGACAGTGCTAACCAATGAGTCACCATGTCGCCCCAGATATATCATGTGATATTTTATTTATGTATTTGTTCATTCATTCATTCAGTTGTAGGTTTTGATTTAGCACTTCAAGTTACAAAACAAAACAAAACAAAACGTAAATAAAAATAATAATAATAATAATAATAATAATTTGAAAAAAAAATGTTTCAGTTAACAAAACATTTAGCTCAGTTTTTTTTTTTTTTTTTTACCTTTATCCCAGAGGATAGACTGTACTGGACAGACACAGGAATATTTTCTGCTCTGGGAACATCCCGCACTGTCGCTGAGATCACTGCTGTGGCTAGCTGACCAGTGTGATGCCTGCAAATAAATAAAAAAAAATAAGTGTGTTGAACTGATGAAAAAAAAAATTATATATAAAATGTATTTATCCTGAAATTATTGAATTATTTATTTTTTCCACCAGTATTGATAACATAAACATATTTTGCTAAAAGCATTTTTTTTCTTTCTATTCTGGTTTAGTTGAATACATAATGGACACTAAAACCACAAGTGACGGCAAGTCCTTGTCTTTAACTCAACCATTCATTCAATCTATTCATTTAAATGTCTTATTATTTTAGAAACAAAGTGAATGAATAACAGACTTAAATAGTTTAAAAGCAGAATCATTCTGGGATGAAACACAACAGTGTTGTTCTTAGACACAAATGTTCTGCTCCTTTTCAGAACATTTTTTTGTTTGTTGTCAAAACAGACAATATTATGCCTAAAATGTAAACTCACTCATTTTTTGTTGAACAGCTGTATAAAATCAATATCAGATCTGAGATGATCCATGCATATATTTTGCAAAATGGCTCTTGCTTGTGTTTAAAGCATGCACAAACCTATGCATGGATGTTTTAATTCAATGGTTCTCAAACTGTGGTACATGTACCACTAGTGGTACACAAGCTTCCTTATAGTGGTACGCGGAAGAATCACTGAATAATTAAAGTTAAAAATTAACACACTTTTAACCCTTTGACAATAACACCGATGTGATCAGAAAATTGATTTTAATAGGCTAAAACGTTTATTTATGTGGTGGACAATAATAAATATTGTTAATTAGAAGAATTAATCAGCCTTGTTTTTGAACTGTGCAGTGCTGTAGCTGCTTAATTATGCCGACAACGCTACTGTACTTCAATACCGGTTATTATGGTGGTACTTGGAAAGACAATTATTTTCTGAGGTGGTACTTCATGAAAAAAAGTTTGAGAACCTCTGTTTTAACTAATAATTGTAATTAAATTTGTCATGCAGTGAATGCTTTGAATTCTTAATGTGTTTCTGTTTCGTGACAATGCCAGTTCAAATGTTGTAAAACCATACACTACAATTTTGTTCATGGACAAAAAAAAAATACTGCACTCCCCTAAAAGTGTCTGCTTTTGTCCTGCATTCTTCTGGATGTCATGTTTTGTACTCAACAAATAAAAGATATTCATAAAAGTTTAGAACCTCATGAGTAAATTAGGTAAAAACTCTCTTTTTTTGGGTGAACTATGCTCAAATCCGCTAATCACTTTTCAGCTTGACCAATAGCAGAGTTTGTGGGTGTAGCTATACATATATGCATTAGGATTAGGAAGTTTTAGGTTTGAAGAGATTGAGTTGGCTCTTGCTGACCTCTTGCCGTCTGTCTGTTGATCAGCAGTGGTTTTGACCTCCAGTCTGGACAAGATCTCAGCCAGGTTACTGTAGTAAGTATGAATAAGCATCACTTCCTTATGGCCTGTTGAATAATATTATCAAATAGATGCCCCTTTAAAATATTTGGCATGACATTTATCTGCTGAAATAACCAAACATTTCATACTGTCTTACCCAGAGCAAAGACTCTCTGCATTTCTGACTCTGGTATGAGGATTTCATCATGGCTGCCAAACTGACCGCCGTGAACCGAAGGCTTGAAAACACAACCGCAGCCCACCTGCGCCAGTCGTCGCGGCTCCAGATGAATATCTAAGGAAGCAATCGGTCTCGTGACTCTTGATATAACAAGCCCTTATCGTTACTTGTATGTTTTGTATGACAGGACAACTAAAAAAGAAATGGCTAAATATTAATAACTGTTCAGAATGCGATAACAGACTTTATCTTTATTGCTCTAAAACTTCTCAAGAAAACAAATATTGACTCTTTATTTTTTGCCATGCTTCCTAGTCATGATAAATGAGGCTAAAACACTGTACCCATGTTCTTTGTGGACATTGTGAAGCTTTTGCGTTCAGCCCAGAGCTCATCCGCCAGCATCCATAGCTGCTTGTCAATATTTTCTAGCATTGTCAATGGTCCGGGGTTATTCTAAAGAACAAAAACAGAGAAAAAATACTTGTAAACTTGACTTCCCAAAAGAGCAGGGTTTTATCCATCTTTCAGTACCACAAACAAACTTCACGTGCATTCAAATCCTCCCACATTTCGGCCATATTGGGGTCAATGAGCCTGCTGACTAGTTCCAGGCTATTGTGGATCAAGGATATGAAGAGCTCAGAAGGAATGCCTATTTTATTGAGCAGAGTGGCTTTCTCGATGGTTTCAGTGAGGTACAGTAGATCAGAATGTGTTATGATTTCTGCATTGGTGTCCAGAACTCTCAATATGGCACTCAAGAGGGAAATGTGACGAGTCAGTTCATTCTCTGAGAAAAAGGTCGCATTTGCATTTTCAGTATCCTGTGCGGGGGGAAAAAAAAAAAAAAAAAGGAAGATTATGTAAGATCAAGTCATTTAATTCTGAGTTGAAATATTGAATGTATGGTTAAAAAATGTAAAGGAAATGGATTTACAAGAGTAAGGAGCAGTTTCTTGGTGAATTCTGAAAGTTTATAGCGCACCTAATAAAAACAAGTCATGAGCTCGGTTTAACTCACGGGTTTGGAATGAAACTCGCTGCTGACTTTTGAGAAGAATGAAGTGCCTGGAAAATCAAAGTCCAGCTGCACTGAAATGAAAATACACAAGAAACTGCAGTTCAGCACAAGAACAAAACAGTATATAGACAGTCCCTGGCTCCAAAAATACTAAAAGTTATTAGATGTAGCACATAATGGTAGATACAAATTATTGGCTATAGTGTGCAACTGCGTTTCATAATTCACATTTTTTCTTGAAGATGAAAAATAGCTTGTATATTTAGAAAAGGTTTACAGCTTGTATCAATATTAACTAGTTATATGAAAGAGAGAAAGAGAGAGAGAGAGAGAGAGAGAACTTGTGCATCACAATTCGTCAGGATGCAAAATATTGATTGTTACTTCAATTTAATTGGGACTTTAAGCATTGTGTTTTTTATAAAACGGGTTGTAAAATCATGTTGTGTATCATTGCATCTGTGCGATTTTCACTCGTGATGTGTGCATGGAGATACAATCTTTTGAATTTGGGCTGTAACCAATCTCTAACCAATGTTATACATCACAAAAAACAATTCGATAACATAAGCAGAAAAATTACTCTAATCAGTGAGTCAGTTGTGAACAATATTATATAGTGCAATTATATAAATAACAACAATAACAGCTGTACCATATAATATATAGAATATTAAATGTGTATATAATGTATGGAATATAAATGTAAATCTGCGGTCACACTGCACTTTTCACCCCATACACTTGTATTCATACGCACGCGAAAGCGACAGAATGGAAAGCTCGTGTTGCAAGTTTCGCAGTTCGCTGCGTTGCAAAGTTCAAGCGTGGTAAACTCTAACCTGCGAAAACCAATCAAAGATCAAAACATGACCTTAGTGGACAGAAATTTAAAATATTGACCATTTGCTTGCTTTTATTAATGTCTAATTATCTTGTTTAATCCTGCCCCTTTTCACAGCACTGTGCGAGAGAATTTCGCATGCTTAAACTCTAGTGTGATCACGGCATAAGGCAGCAAACTCAAAACTGAGTGATTGCGTTGAAACTTTGACTTGATTCGCGCAAATATGTAAGCCCTTGTAATAATTATTTATTACTGTAAAGCAATGCAAATATTTGTGTATAACAGGCACTAAATATATTTAAGTCGATAAATCCATTAATATACTACAGAATCATATCACAGAACTTTTGGATGTACTGGCAAATACTGGGTTACTGTGTAAGAGAAACAATATCAGATTGTATAATGACAAGGAATTTGATTTACAGCAATGGTCAAAAACAGAAGAAAATATCTGTTGTTCAGTTTTGTTAGGACTTTGTGTTTTTTTAAAAATGAAGAATGCTTTAAATCAGACAATCACCTTTGGGGACCAGGCAAACGCTTCCTCTGTGTGTCCAACACGAGTCATTAATTGGTTTTCCACTTATAGGGTCAAAGGTTACACAAGTCTTGTTCGAAAAATTTTGATTCTGATTTAACCCAGAGATGAGTATTTGGTTTGGTGGTTGACTTCTGGAACCTATAAAAATGACAGAAAAAAAAAAACATTTAGCAGAAAATGGATCCTTTTGTGTAAATTCATCTGTCTGAGGCCAAGTTTGCGTTCAGTCTGCCAATTTTAAGATGTCACCATGAATCATAGTTCTCAAGCTCTCCAAGTCTGTAAAGACCATGTGTCCTCGCTTCAGAAAAGAGTAAGAAACTCTGGGTCCATGACTCATGTGATGGCAAGTGCATGTTCTGAAGGGTGGGTCTCAGCATTACAGAACGGATGAAATATTTACAACCATTACCAATAACACTTTGCTGTATTATCTTTGGTGAAAGAGTGGAAATTATTATGCGAAGGTGCAAGACCACCTGCAATGACTGTACCTTGACATGGCGAGTTCCCTCTACGTGTCTGTAGGGAGGTTTCGATTTCTAGTGCGGATTCATTCCACCTGAAGAACAAGCCAGAAGAAACGGGGGAACAGGTTTTTTCCATGCTTTGGACTTCAGTTTGGAGCAACAAACGATCCCACATGTAAAGCTGCGTTATGTTTCCACAAAGCGCTTTGTTGTTGTTGTAGCCTCCGTAGGTCTCCTGGTCTTGTCCAATCATAAAAAGACCATCACCTCCGATGTGATTAGTTGAGTTGAGAAAATTCCCAGAATCCACCATGTTTCCATCCACCCAGATGACCCACTCTCCGCTATTCCCGACCCAACTGGCACATACAAAGTGCCAGGAGGCATCGTTGGGAAAGCCGGTTATGTAGGTGGTGTTCGAACCATGAACCAGTAACGCAAGCTGGATGGGTTCGTTTTTCACGATTCGTGCTTGGAGTTGAAATTCTTTAATGAATAGCTCTATGGCATATGAGAAGATTGTGGAAATCCCATGACAAGTCGGATCTAACTGGAGGTGGGTGCAAACTGTAAGTGCTTCCATGTTCGGGAACTTATAGCGAAGACGAGCCGATTTCCGATGTGGCCGATTAGGGAATTCCAACATGTATATGTCTGAAGTACCTATAAATATTTTAGTAAACAAAAAATAATAAAGAACAATGTTGTAAAAATGGTAAATATAGAAGTGCCAACAACTCAATCTCTCAATGAAACATAGCATTCATACAAATTGTCAGAAAAGTGGCTAGTTTGAACAAATTTATGATTGTACGTATTCATAAAATTCATTAAAACATACCCCCAAAACTGAGCTCTCAATGGGGGATGAGCACATCTTACTAAAATCTATGAATAAAATAATACATATTAATTCAAATTAGCCACTAATCCTAAATATTACAAAATTGCCATGAGAGAGCATCGGAGGTGCACAGGAAAATGAGATATGGTGCTCACCACTTTTTTGGAACAAGCCTGCACTTTCTATCCATACTGGTTGGCCGATATTTACAGACCGTAGAAAATTGTTAAGTTTTTGAATTTCTTCAGTATTGGAAACCTTCGCCAAAGTCCCTGAACGCTGATGGCAGACCTCACGGGCAATGCTCCACGGCTGCCGATCTGGCACATACTCAGGGTAAAAGTCATCATATGTGAGCAAGGTTTTGCTATCCACTGTAAACACAGGAGTATTTTGTTTACAGACACAAACAGTCTCACATATTTGGTGTAACAACCTGCAACCAAGTTGTAATTCTGTACATGTGATTTCAAACTCTCCTTTGGCTTGTGTTTTAGTAACACGTGGTTTCTTTTTCACTAATATCTGTTTAAATAACAGTAAAATATAACAGGAATGAGTTTTACGTGATTAAATGGTCAGATGGAAGCTTACCTTTTTCCATGCAGTGACGAATGAGAAGCTTGAAAGAGAAGTTTTGCCATTATATACAAACCAACACTATAAATTATAAACTTGTGTGATTATTAATAATATAAGTATTTCAACGTATATAAGTTTTCAACAGGTAACACTGTAAGGATAAGAACTAAGTTAGGCTACTTACAATAACGTTGGAGTAAAAACAAATCAACAGATTCATCCTGTGGGGAATAAAGACAACATTCAATAACAGTGACAGTGGCATTTAACAAAAAAAGATTAAACATTTTGACTTCGACAGCTTTAAACAAACAAAAACACTTCACGTTGTGCATAAACGAATGAATAATCATCTAAAAGCTTTAAATAGGAATAAAATCGCCCATTACCTGATATGAGATAAAGTTTTAGTCGTATGTCATAACAGCAATATTTTACCTCGAAGAGAAAAGTTTAATAACAAACGGTTTAACGTTACAGGCGCTTTCCGTTGAATGCAAGAAACTCCTGTGTGAGATCATCAGAACGAGTGCGCGCCTCCCGCTCTGAGACAGCAGTTCCCGCCTCTCCCCTCATGATACAAATAAGTTTAGCTTTAGTGTTTGCGAGACATAAATGTGCATTTCAGTAGATTTTTGTTTGTAGTGTAAGGAAATAAAAAAATTGCTACTCAATGGACATTTACACCATAGAAAAAATTAAAATGAAGCAATTTTACACGTTTTACAAGTAGGCTACAAATATAAAGAGTATAAAGCTACAAAGTATAAAGAATGACAAATTTAAGGTAAGTCATTTTAAATCAAGTCATCAGTTACTGCTTAAAGTAAAATACAACGTATATAAATACCTTATTTGAAATGGAGCAGAAAATAAGACTAAAATATTACTTCAACCAACTACAACGAACAAATAATCACACTTGTGCTGCAAGCAAGAAATAAAATGGTGATAAATAATAAATAAAGTGTTGGGTAAAGTTCCTTTTAAATGCAAATCTATATTTACAATCTTAAGTCACTTAAGGAAAGTATTGTAAAGGAATGTAGTACTTTAATCAAGACACCAGACCTCGTTCCCAGTTAGTGTTTATTACTGAAAGTATAAATTAATATTGAACTATTACATGATCCAGAGTAAATACTGCTGATAATGCTAAAACTCACATCTCCATGTGTGGAAAAACAGCTGTGACAAAGCCTGTGCAAAAGTTTCAAGTGCAAAATATATTCAGAAAGTGAAGTGTTTTCTGATTTATAAAAGGCTTACATGCTTGATAATACAAAATACACAGAAACCCCTTTTCATAAGTTGTACCATTAAGCCCTTCATTAAAATCCATCAAAGAAACCTAGAGGTTCTACAAAATTTGTAGACAAACAATTGCAGAGCTGAAGGAGTGCAAACAGAATATACAAAACGTTTTTTCCAGTAATGCCAAATATCCTTATATATTTGTCTAAATCACACCCATCGGGCGTCTCTGGAACATGTACTAATGCCTGAGGAAAGTGAATACACAACTTTAGGGACGGTTCGATTTCTGCTGCTGTAACCTGATTGAACAAAGTGTCTGTCAGTGGCCGGCTTCTGAATTTCATCTGTGCTGTTAGCAAACACTGCTAGCAAAGCCTGAAGTGCTGAAAGAACTTCATCCTGAAGCTGAAGACCATCTGAATGTCCTGTTATTTCACGAGTAAGGCTGCTGAGGATTTTATCAATCGTCTGGGATGAAGACTGTATCGTTTCACTGAGGGAAGTGTCGCTTCTCCTACCTGTAATGTATTAATAAAATTAACTCATATTTGGTGTAACTGTAAAGTGTTTGGTATATGAATGCGGTGACGTTAAATGATTTACCCTTCAGAAATCGTGACACAGACAAATGCAGATCTTTGATGGCCTGGTTCAGCTGGAGGAGTTTGGTGGTGGTGCTTTGAATGTCACACAAGTCTGAACTTTCATAATCTACACAACGATTGTCAGAGGAGTCCTGTGAAAGAGAAGATGTTCAAACATCAAGAGGGAAAGTTCACAACACAAAAACATACTAAAAGACAAAAATAAAATCACACACAAACATATTTACATACATAAATATAAACATACACACATTAAACTTAAAAAAAAACACCACCCACGAAAAAAACTAAAATCAAACAAACCCCTAACTAAAAAAAACAAAACAAAAATTATACCAAACCTAACAATATGCACAAATGCAGCCTCCTAAAAAACAAAATAAAAATATATTTTTAAAAACATACACCTAACAGACCCCACTCCAAAGAAATTATCCAAAATAAATAATCCACAACAACAAATCTACAAATTACATGAAAATCAATAACACACCAAACTTCACCCAACCAAAAAAGCTTTCCCTTAAGATATATAAATAAAAATAATAATAATAAAATAATAATATATAATTAATAATAATAATAATAATAATAATAATAAAACACACAACTTAAACTCCTCAATGTCCAATAAAAAACAAAAACTACATTAAAAAAAACACAAACTCAAACAACCACCTCTAAAACAACAAATAAGATGAAAAAAAAATATCAAAACTACATCAAACCTACAAATCCAAAACTATTTTTATTACAATTTTAGTTTAATATCATATTTAAAAACATAAAGTCCCCAATATATATGGGTTTCTTATTTGCTTTGACCCATACAATTTAGGACTGTGGGTTTGAAAAAATGAGTGAGTAGGTGGGACATAAATAAAATAAATAATCCACAACAACAAATCTACAAATTACATGAAAATCAATATCACACCACACTTCACCCAACCAAAAAAGCTTCCTCTTAACTTAACATATATAAATAAAAATATTAATAATAAAATAATAATATAAAATTAATAATAATAATAATAATAAAACACAAAATAATAATATAAAATTATTATTAATAATAATAATAATAATAATAAAAAACACACAACTTAAACTCCTCAATGTCCAATAAAAAACAAAAACTACATTAAAAAAAAACACACAAAATCAAACAACCACCTCTAAAACAACAAAATGGGTGGGACATAAATAAAATAAATAATCCACAACAACAAAATCTACAAATTACATGAAAATCAATAACACACCAAACTTCACCCAACCAAAAAAGCTTCCCCTTAACTTAACATATATAAATAATAATAATAATAATAATAAAATAATAATATAATTGTCCAATAAAAAACTAAAACTACATAAAAAAAAAAGGTGGGACACATTCATTTCTCCTTATCCCAGCATCCCATTCTCTAG
>CAIGQQ010037719.1:14389420-14402636 GCA_903798035.1 Danio albolineatus | reverse complement strand
AGGTGGGACACATTCATTTCTCCTTATCCCAGCATCCCATTCTCTAGCAGAACAATAACGGCGAGCCTGTAGTTTGTGTATTGAAGATAACAGTTACAGCCACATTAAGGTGACAGACGACACTCCACTCAATCTATTTATTTTCTAAACAACGAAACGACCTAAGACGTGCGATAAGAGCGCTCGGGTCTGCCGTTTTACAAGCGGCGTTCCACTCGGTCATCAATCCAAACATGTTAACCTCAATGACAACAACAGCTTGTTTGTGAGACACACCGACAAACAGCAGTGGAAGTAGTTCTGGAGACAGCGAGCCACGTCCGTCCATTTACAGATCTGCAGCTGTAAAACAAAAACATGACAAATTATACAACTATGCTGAAGCGGACATCAATACCAATTAATATAAATGCAGACATTTACATTATACTACAGGGCTGTTGAATGCTTGATTCTGATTGGCTAATGAGCATTGCAAGGTGTGCAGATATTTTCAGATAAAAGCAGGGCTAAAGTAGTTCCAGGCAGGTCTTGACTGCTCAATATAACTACAGTTCCATATAACTATCCTCAGTGAATGTTTTCAGGGTTTTTTAACAGCCTACAATTGTTGAAAATCAAATGAAATGTCTTTGAATGAGAGGATTAATAAAGTATAAAAAGTATAAAGTATATAAAGTAAGTATTAGACACAGGAGCAGTTTGAGGACACAAACCCGACAAATGTTTGAAACACAACAACTAAATGGTGTCTTTAGTTGTGAGAACCATAGTATGAGAATAATTGACTCCAGACCGTTGAATTATTGGAAAACAATGCAAACTCAAGGTGTAGTATAGCATAACCACCTAAAAGGGGCAGGGGGTCAGACTCGATTCTGAGTCATTATCCAATTCCAAAAACATTTTGTAACCTACATTTTTTTTTTTATCTTTACAGCATTACATTTTAACTAGAAGTGTAGTTATGATAAGCTTATGTGCTTATGTTTAAAGAACGGAACCTCTTTTATGACAGTACTACTCTCTTAAAAATGATTTATTTTATTAAAAGTATTATTCAGTATGCACAAGCACCCAAACTATACGTTCTTATTCCAAAAAAAGAGTCACAATTTGTTTACAACATTAATAAAATATTATGAAACGATATAGCCTAGATGTACAGTTAAAAGCATAAATTATTAGCCCTAGAATTTGTCAAATAAAGAAATAAATACAACTGTAAAAAAATTCAACTGTATTTAATAAATGTATACATTTTTTGTGCGTTTTACATCTGCCATTTACTTTTTTGGTTTTTAGCATTCTTAGTTAACTTTGTCCTGTTTTTTCATAATCAACTCGTCGACTACATGTCATTGCATTTTATTCTAAATTTAGTCATTTAGCATAACGATTAAATTAATAATCACATTTAATTTGATAGTAGTCACACTTATACACAATGTATTTCACCTGATCTAATGCTGATGATACTAAGGGCTAATGAGCAATGGGTAGGCCCATTATTTACTGTGGTAAATGTGTGGAATTTTATATTTATTCAGTTTTTTAAATTAATTTCAGGAATAATATTGGCTTAATTGAAAATATTCATATGATTTATTTACAATACAGTTTGTAAAGTACTATTTTCTGTCTTTTAGTAGAGATTTTATATGAGAGACTTGCTTTGTTTACCAAATAAAGTGGATCTAATTGTATTCACATTGTAAACATTAAATAAAAGTTTAAAAGGTATTACTTTTTATTTGATATTTTAAGATTTTAGTTATGATACACCCAAAATCATTCCGCATAAATCCGCAGATTTTTAACAAAATACTCCGCAGAAATATCAAAAAATGTCCGAAGATTCCGTCTGGCCCTAGCAATGGGTAACCTTGGAAAATTATCCCATAATTGGGCAACTAGGTGAGACAGGGTAACAAATTAGAGCAATGGGTTACAGATGCAATATTGTTGGCCATTCTTATTAGGAAAGCAACCAAGCAACATCTCTTTGCAAAATTGCCTGGCAAAATTGCTTAAAAAGTTGCCCTGTGTATCATCAGCAAGATGGTCTGATATATTGTAAAGTATTTGGTGTACAATTGACTTCCTCTCAACATAATACGTGTCCAATTTAAAACCAAATCTACCAAAATATTTTTTTTGTTGTTGTTGTTGTGTAACAAGATATGGTAACACTTTATTTTGATGGTTCGTTTGTTGAATTTAAGTTACATTGCAACTAATTCTCATTAGATTATAAGTAGATTGTTAAGGTTGGGGTTAGGGGTAGGGTTAGTGTAAGTTGATATGTACTTGCAAAGTTTCTTGTAGTCAGTCAAATGTCAGTTGAATGTCAGTATCAACATATATTAAGTAGATGTAAAACTGAAATAAATAAAGTGTTACCCAAAATATAATTTTATTTTACCAAGAACTGTGTAGATTTTGAGTAGAGAGTTGTTTATTTCTAAAAAAAAACTGATGTTAGCGTTTTATTTGTTAAAAATATTGTATCGTTAGATCAGTATTGTAAATGATATCGAATCATGAGTTAACAGTTTCTATAAGAAAAATAAAGAAATAAAAATAAAAGTAATAAAACACCAAACCTAATCATAGTTGGTGCCATTTAATTATCATCAATTTTAAATGGAAAAAAAGTTGAAAATTTAGATAATTAAACAAATATAATCAAACTTAATGAGAAAACAGGTCATGCTCCAGTGTATATTATAAAAACATGTATGAGTTTTTTTTCACCTTGACAAAGGACGACAAAGGCTACTTTAAGCTTATTTTCTGAGATTATGATAAATTCCCCAGATATTTTTTAAAGCAATTACCGTTGATCCCCCACGAGAATCTTGAAGCATCTCCTCAGTGATCAGCAGACCAACAGAGAGAAGATCTTTCACACTTTGACGCATCCCATCCTGCAAACAATCCACAACTGACCTCTACAGAGAAGACAAGCACAAAAACAGAGTTATGCTACCTCATATTTCAAATTTAGATAATGATTGGTCATGGCTGATACGACAGATTAGGAAATAACCCACATTGTCTATGATCTCTGAATTCTGTTCATTCAAATGAAGATCAGTGCCGTTCACTGCAGCTAGAAAACCGATGGACTTTAAAGCGGCGCTCATACATTCGGCGACCCTCTTCCGGGCCTCTGTCACCATGGAGGAGATTTCAGAGTCACAGCCCTGAAAAACCAACACACAGAAAGACCAGCACCAGCATTTTAATTACAACTCCAGCGCTGACACTGACAAAATTCTGCATTTGCCACATTTTATACTAGATACATATATGTTTGTGTAGGAGGGAATTTAGGAGGGCAGTAAATAATCAAATTAACTGATTATAAACAACAACTATAACAACAATAAATGATAATTTAATAAAAAATTTACTAATTAAAAACAAATAAATATACACAATTAAATGAGAAAGATATTTCACTACTACGATGATTATAATAATAATGTTGTTATACAATATTAAATGAATAAATAATTCAACTTCAGAACTTTATGACATTATTTCCACATTCTGACATTTTCTAATAATATGACTTATACAAATAAATATGAATATTGAATTTTTATTTTCCTCCGGTACCCCACCAGCGCTAAAATGATAAGCAAAAACATAAACCCGTATAAACCATTAACAAGCACCTGAATGAGCAACTGCAGGTATCCTCCGATTTTCTTAACCTCCATCTTGAGCTCCTCGGCTCTCTGAGACACAGCATTAGAGCCGAGTGTAATGCTGGAGACCCAGTGCAACGTGATGAACACGGCCCTTTCAATAGCCGACGTGGCCTTTACTAGATGAGTCTGGGCTTCAGTACTGCAGGCAAACACTGCTCATACACACACACACACAAACACAACCAAATGAGCCTCTCTGAGTTGAATGATGACACTGATGAATGACTCTGTTGAT
Organism: Danio albolineatus; assembly: GCA_903798035.1. Taxonomy (NCBI): domain Eukaryota; kingdom Metazoa; phylum Chordata; class Actinopteri; order Cypriniformes; family Danionidae; genus Danio; species Danio albolineatus. The sequence continues at coordinate 14,398,679 of CAIGQQ010037719.1, read as the reverse complement.
TTAGCTAGTCTCCTTGAAATGCGCAGCTTTGTTGGAAGTGTGAAGTAATTTCAACTTAACATGAAAGGGGTGGGGCATACCAGATAGCTCCGCCTCTTCTTAAAGTTCCCCCCTTTAAGGCACTATTGCTATACGCTTTTGAACTCAACCACTCTGACTGGCAGAGCTGTGATAAAAGTGAGACCTTACGGCCCGTTTCCACTGAGTGGTACAGTACGGTGCGGGTCACCTTTATCAGGCTTGCGTTTCCACTGCAAAAGGGTACTGTTTTGGTGGGCGTGGTGTACGACAGAAAGTTTCAGAAAACGTCATTTTTGCTGGAGGAAATATTTACAGTAAAGCTTTAGGGGTCTTTCACAAATTATACGAGAAGCATTTCTCACAAAACAGATGCTTTATTATACACATAAACACTGGTGTACAAGTGTTCATTACTGACCTTTCTATGAACATGATCTGATTATAACTGCAGATCAAAAATGCGAAATAGCCTACTGTCTGCGATTATATAAAATAAATAAATAAATGCAGCATATGAACACATACAGCCCCTTACAGTCTCCAATATGTTACCAATTACAGAAAAACTACACACAGCAGACATTTAGTCCTTATTTAGGTTCAAAAACAACACGAAACAGAGCCCAGAGTCAGTGCAAACCTCTCATCTGTGTCTTTAATCTTCACCAGCACATGTAGCCTCTTGTTAGAAAGTAATTTCGTCATTCCGAGTTCATAATAGTCCAGAAGGTGATGATGTTAATGGTTAAACGTAGCATTTTCTTCATGTTTGCTGAAACAATAATTTGCTCCTTTTTTTCCGGCTTCTCCTTTGTGTTTGCACGCGTCAGTCTCGCGTTTGTCTATTTATGAAAGGATCGGGTTTCAAAAGCACGTCAATCAAGCGCACATTATTATCATCAGCTCAAGAAGTTTGTTATTTCAAATATTGACGCGCAAGTGAGAACGCGAAACCGCTCGCTCTTCAGACGGGCTCGTAAAAAACTATGAGGCACAGGGGAGAAACTGCTCTTCTCTTGGCTTTGTGGCTGTTCATCAAGACGACGACAAGGTTTGTTTGAGCTCGGGTAGACCAGGGCTCATTAATATATGTTTATATTATTTCGGTGTATTGTCTCTCGGCTGTGTATTAAACATGGTGGCTCCTTTGTTTTCATTCTGGCTTTTTGCGCGAGCTAATGACGTATCTCTGTAAACCAATAGTGTTCAGCTGCGGGTCTAGCTCCACCTTTTGGTCACCCTTGGTACCCTTTGCAAAGGGTGACCAAAAAGTGGTACGGTATGCTTTTAGACAGTGGAAACGGACCGTACCATACCGTACCATACCATATCACTCAGTGGAAATGGGCCATTATTGGATGCATTTAAAAAAGGGGAAGGAGCTACCTGTATATCCTGCCCTGTCTTCATGATTCAGTTTAAATTACGCAACACATCAAACAAAGACGCACATTTTAAAGCACTTCATGGAACCTTTTAACTTTCGTCGCTTAGTGGCAATGGCTACATGCAGGGAATGTGTTGTGCCATACAGTGATCACTCCACACTGATATAAAAACTGAGCTTAAAGGCACACATCATGTTTGTTTAAAAAAAAGGGCTCATTTTACAGCCAGAGTCTCCCAGAGTTAAACAGTTGACCATTTTTGAATTCATTCAGCCGATTTCTTGTTCTGGCGGGTCACTTTTAGCTTAGAATAATGAATTGAATCGGATTTGACCATTAGCATTCCCTTCAAAAATATGTAAATTAACTGTAAATCCCTGAATGAAAAGGTTGGTTGAACACATCACATCATACTAAATCTGTTCTGTTATCTGATGGAGAGCGAGCACATCTCGTATCTCCATGGTTTCAATGCTGATAACAGCTGATTCTCGTGTGCTGCGTAATATCACTCCATCTGGTAAAGCCTTGGTACAGCAACAGGGTTTCTTGACAATAACACCAGAACAAGAGTATAGTTTCTAGTAATACTGGCCTAAAAAAAATGAATTTTTCATTTTACCTTGGTTTTATTATACAAGCTTTAAATAAGACAATCATCAAAACTCTATTTTGAACGAGATGCTAATGGTCAAATCTGATTCAATTTATTATGCTAAGCTACGCTAAAAGTGTCCCCATTCAGAAATCCATTCAGAAATTGGCTGAATGGATTCAAAAATGGTTAAAGTCAACTGTTTAACTCAAGGAGACTTGTAAAATAAGCCTTTCTAAAAAAGATGGAGTGTTCCTTTACCACTGCATCAACTACCATTGATCATTTTCTGATATATTCAAATGTTTACATAAACCCTTGGAATTAATGCTCTCTTAGACACTGAAAGTTATCAAATTCATTTGTATCTTGTAGTGGGTGGGGCAATTTATATACTAGAGAGTGTTCAATTGGTCAGAAGATCCAATGAAAATCTGATGTGCACGATGATATTAAAAAAAATAGATGATTCTCATTGACGAAATGAGAAACAAACGTTTGAATGCGTATATTTTCTAAATGCAAATTAGGTCATTGTTTTGTAGCATACTAGATTTAAGATAACCTTCAGACTAGGGATGCTCCGATCAGGATTTTTGCCACCGATACAGAGTACCGATTTTTTTGTCATGCTGATCGGCCGATACCAATGCCGATTCTGATGCTTCAAGTTTATATAACTGATATGTAAGCTCACTGATCACCATGAACTTTTTTTCAGATAAAGTAATACTATTGTTGTTGCCTTTTTTATATTTTTGTTACATTTTAACACTATATGTAATAAAACTATTGTTTTAACAGAGTACTAAATAATCACAAATAAGTATTTATTATACAGTGAATATTTTAATATGCTTTTACAATGGGGTTAATGCATAACACTATGCACATCAGGATACTAAATAAGAGACAAAAATATTTTTTTTAAAATTAAGCAGGCTGATGCAACCCACAAGGTTTATTTAAACATTGTCCAGTAGTACAGTGAACGGTGAAGGACAAAATAAACATTTCATCTCCTAAAATAGAGAAGTCTGATTTAATTGTCCAATACAAGCCTGAGCAGGACAAAATAAAAACAAAACAAAACAAACTAATTTGAGTAGTTTGATGCAATTCATTAGATTTAATTAAATCAATTGTGATCGGTTCGTAAGATCGGCCAAGTTAGCAAGTACCGATCGAGTCATAAAATGTGATTATCGGCCGATACCGATCTTCGGCCGATCGATCGGAGCATCCCTACTTCAGACTCGCATATTGATATGAACATCAATAAAAAAAAAACTGTTAATTCTTATAATGGCCGGACACTTACAGTTCTCCTCACTGTCGTCATCCAGGTCCTGATAGAGGTCTGTGATGGACCTCACAGCCCTGTGGACTGACAGCAGGTCTAGGGTCAGTTTGTCGGCCAAGCTTTCGCTCTCTTCAGCTGATTGGCAGGAGCGTAGACGTGCAACAGCAGAGCCAATCAGATCTTTGCAAATGGCTGGGAGGGCTGAGTCAGAGGTGCTGGAGTGCAGAGAGGGGGGCTTGTTCATCAGACCTAATAAAAGGACAACAAAGTCATACTTTGATAATTGCTCTGAAAGTACTTAACGTCAGCCGTTTGTTCACTATTTTAAGAAACTGATGAAAGGAAGTACTTACAAAAAAAATCAATTAAGCTGCAAAATAACAAAAATAAATAAATCTCTCTGTGTAAATCAGGGTATATACAGGAATCATGGATGTAAATGTAATACCTTTTAAGACCTTTCTGAAAACAACTTTTAATACTTTTTAAGACGCTGCGAACACCCAGTAAACATTCATAGTTTACATATTCAAACAACAATATATTTGGAGGCTGTGAAAGATGTGAAGGTGAAGATTGAAAATCCTGCAACTGACTGACAAATTAATAATAATATTGTGATGAGGACTTGATTTAACAAAACAAAAACCAAGCAAAAATTTATGCATGCATATTTTTATTGAGTTAGCACCAAAAGTGGCAATGTATGGCATTCTGAAGAATGTTTAAGGTTTGCATAAATCGGAAGTTCCTGCAGTGTTTTATTTGATCATCATCACAATGATGTTAGTTTTATTTTTTTGTTTTATTTTTTCTTAAGTTGTTAGTTTTTTTGTTTTGTTAAGTTGTTACTTTAGTTAGTTTTTTGTTTTTTTGTTTTGTTTTTTATTTTATGTGGTGTAGAACAATGTATGATGAATAAATATTGAATTTGGCTGTAATCACATGCTCATGTAGGCAATAAAATGTTTCCAATGGAAACAGAATATTGAGTAGGGGGCACGGTTTTACTTTTGTGCTCCTCCTTTAATCACTCACTCACAGCAAACGAACGGTTAGAAGGGGTGTGGCTAAGCATATCTCAGCCAATGGTCAGATTTTCATTAAAGATTACCAAATTAAAAAAAATAAAAATTAAAAATTAAAAACTCAGTGGATTAACAGATTAATTGTTTACCTAAAAATTACCAATGCGTGTTAACAAAAAAAAAGAAAAGAAAATTATGATGTTGATTTCTATTTGAAATCCATTAAAAAAAATATCCAATTCTGAAGAAAATAATGCAAACTTTATCCAATGAGGATGAGAAATGATGACAGAAGTGCTGTTTTAGAGAGTATTGTCCTATCAATTCTTCGAATTTGATTCATTATACACACACACAGATCTTAAAAATACTTTACCAGTAGACTGTGAGGGAGCGCAGTGTAGACTTTGAATGGGGTGAACTCGGATCTCATAGAGACGCCCAGAAATCCTTCTGCTCTTTAGCAAACTTCTACTCCTGAACAAGAAAGAAGGAAAGAAAGAAAGAAAGAAAGAAAGAAAGGAAAGAAAGATATGGAACATTACATTCTAAGCCATCAGTAATCACAAAGACAAATGAATTCTGCTTTAGCTGGTAACCAGATTTACACTTTGATTTGTAGTTATTAACATTTACAGTACTTTCATGTTTGTAAATCTATTGTTAAAAAAAAAAAAAAAAAAAATCACACTTCACAATTCAGAAAATACTACAAACATCCTTCAAAGTTACGTCCAGCATTCTCCAGCATCTGGCGCCTAGACTGGAGCTCTGCACAAGAAGTTTGGCCAGAGGAGAAATGGTCATGCCCTAAGCTGGGTTTCTCTCGAGTTTTTTTTTCCTTTCACTTTCGTCAATTGGTGAAGTTTGTTCCTTGCCACTGTTGCCACTGGCTTGATTGGTTTGGGACTTGTGGAGCTGTGCATCTACGGATTTGCTCTTCAGTGTTTGGACTTTCAGCAGTGAAATTTAAAGTACACTGAATTCTGAAAACTGGACTGATACAGTTACAATTTACTAGAACTTCTGTTAAGCTGCTTTGACAATCTACATTGTAAAAGTGCTCTAGAAATAAAGCTGAATTGAATGGAATTCAAAGGGTTTCACAATTGTATATATATATTTTTTAAAGTTGTTATTTTAGTTTTTATTATACATTTTTGCCAGCAGTTTTTCATCTTATGGGGTGTAGAACCATTTTTTGATGAATAAATATTGAATTTGGCTGTAATCACATGCTCATGTAGGCAATAAAATGGTAAAAGGGCCGCAGGAGCATGCTTTTCCATAGAGCTTGGTTTATAAGGGGAAAAATAGCATCACAGTGGAAGACAAGACTAGCATTGAGCACAAAGACTGCTTCTGTTCGCTCATTCCTCAACAAGGAAACACAAAGATCTGAATCATGAACCATTTAAAAGAATACAAACACTCGGAAATACCTTCTGCGAGAGAAAGACGAGGTTGAGGAAGAGGCCGATAGGTCTGGTTCCCACTCATCATTAGGGTCGTAAAACACGTCGTCATCTTTAGAGGCGATTTCCCCCTACAGCCAATAAACATCAGACTTGATTTAGCCTCCGATTCTTTTACGATAATAAGAGCAAGTGCCAATACGACATGCTTCCTGATTTTACTGGGTAATTACATGGAAATAAACAGGCTTCAAATGGCCTCATTGGTTATTGCGTTCAAACAACCCGATGTTCAACGTTAAAAACCCAGCACTGCGTTTGTATCAAGTGTGCCACAGTTTCCAAGTGAAATGACCCATAAAAATTAAACAAACCAAAATGAAATAACAATTTTTAAGTCAACCGGCCAATACAAAGTTGCACATGAACAAAACAGAATTTAATACAAAGAATTTTATGGTAAACGAGTAGGGATGCAACAATGGATCAGAAACTAGTTGAAAACTGATTAAAATATGTGACGATTCAAATCGGTTGAGATGGCGATGAACACATAAGGATATAGTTGATGTAGCAGAACTGTGTGTCTTATTTTTGTGGTATTTTAGTTCCTTTTTTCTCTGAACGACACATATTAAAGTAATGTTTATAATGCGAGGTTTACACCAAACGTGGAGCAATACATCACTTGCTTTAGTTTACTTGCGGAATGTTGGTTACGTCAAGCAAATTTTCTACCGAAGTTCAATTAACTGAAATTGAGCAAAAGATGTAACAGGGAATTTCCACATGTTTTCAGAAAATTCGCCTATATTTACATGTTTTGCAGTGACTGAAGTTAATCTATTCATGTAAATATATAACTTCGCTTTTGGTGTGAACCCAGAATAAGCCCAGTGCTGCTTTGTATACAGTGGTCACCAAGGAAAGACTATACCACTGCTGTTCATACCCGCTATATTCTGGCATAGAATGAATCTGCATCTCATTTAGCTCGTCTGCTCTTTCCTTCAGATGTTTTATCTGTTTACTTCGGATGTTTTATGTAGTAGTAGCATCAGTTTCACAAAACTAAAGTCAGACCATTCAGTTTTTGCTTCAAATTTTTAAAACAATTTCGTGCTGCACGTAAGCTGCTTTTTGTTTGAGCCATGATTAAAAGGCAATGGCTGGCTCGATTTTTTAAAATGGAAACAATCCTAGCTTTATTTAAGCCTTGCCTGTTCATATAAACAGATATATTTGATTTGGGCTTTATTTTACACGTTTTATTTAGCTTCACAAAGACAGTTCCATGCAGCAGTGGTCTAATAAAAAGGACACCTTTCATTTACGGTATATCATCTTCAATTGTTTTTTGAAAAGAAATATTGTAAGAAAATCTAATTCAAAATAGAGGATTGAATCGTTCAGTGAATTGCTACATCCCCATCAACGTATGTAAAAAAAAAAAAAAAAACACTAAACCAAAAACGATAGAACAATAGCAAAAAAAAAAAAAACAACCCATAATGAAAGACGAACCTATACACACCTAAACCAAAATTTATAAAAGCAAAGCACCAAACTAGAAAGAGCAGACAGACAGACAGACAGACACATACATGCATACATACATACATACATACGTACATAAAATCAAAAAAATAAACTTAAAACAACTTAAAATAAGGCATCAAACCAAATAGAAATCCGACCAGACTAAAGATACAGAAAAACAATAACTAAACAAACACAACAACAAACACACACACACACACACAACAAACAAACACTAAATTAAAATAAGGCATCAAACCAAATAAAAAAACACACCAAACAATGGATAAAACCACAGCAAACAAAGACAAAACAAACACCAAACAAAACACACATGCACACACAACATAGAATAAAAGAGAAATATAAACAAATACCAAATTGAAACAAGGCATCAAACTAAATAAAGCCCACACACCAAAAAAAATTATAATAATAAATAAAAATAAAGTCAAAGACCAAACACACACACACACACACATCAAAACAAAAGATTATGCAGCTATGTATAATCATGTTTTTGGACCAAAGATGAGAGGTCCCATTTGGATGTAGCCAACACCAAGACTTACCAAGACATCAGACTGATGTCACTATGGGTTATCAAACTGGTAGAGACCCGACATAACTGTTTCCAATTTGTTATTAATGCACCTGCTCAATGTCCCTCATGGCAGCCAGGTTGCTCTGGAACTTCTCCAGACTCCAGAAAGTGGAAATGCCCAGTTTGGTGTTCTGAACTTGGACCTGCAGTTGAGCGTCTCCACCCTCCACCTCTCTATCAGCCGCCTCGTGTCTGTCATCAAAAGACAAACACATACAAACTCGTTAACATCCAGAATGAAAATAGCTGAATTTAACTTATCGATAATCTGAATAAACAGACATTTTTTGTGCTCTTAACGGAAAAAAAGATCCTTCTCATACACTAAATAGCTGTACCTGCTGAAGACTGTGTGTTTTCTGAGTTTGGCGCTGATTTTGTTTGCTTCTTCAATCATCAAAGACAGCTTCATGGCGTCCCATTGGGGAATGGCTACAAATATTGATGAAGAAGATGGTGAACATTAGACTGATGGAAAACTCCAGCTGAAATGTCTTTTAAATGAAAAGTGTGCCTGTACCCGTTTTAGGGGTTTGAGTGACTTTGAGAGCACGCTTCCTCTCAATCTGAGCCAGATCTTCGGCAATCTTCCTCTTTTCGGCCTCAAGAGCCTCCACAATCTTAGCATGTCGGACATCATGATCAGCCATAGCCTATATAAAAAGAAATAATGATGAAAAAAATTAATAAAAAGCACAACAAACCATATTAATATTAATCCAAAACGTAAAACGTATATACAGGTGTGTGTGTTTTAGAGAGAGAAATATTTTTTCCTTTGCACTATTTTTTTAAATTATAAAACTTCTAGAGATGAATTAAGATATTAAGTAAGCTCTTTACCTGTCTAGTGGCCTGGGCCTCCATCTGCAGGCGTCTCTTATGGCTGCTGACTTCCTTCTCCAGTAGAGTTTTTGCAGACTGCAGCTGCTCAATCTGACTGGCGGCTCTCTGTTTATGCAGCTCCTGTTCTCTTTTCCTTTTACTCTCCTCCTCCTGAAATAGAAAGCATCAGTGCTTGTGTAACTGAAACACAGACACATGCTAAACACTGGCTGAAATGAATATGATGAAGATCTCACCAACTCTCTCTCCAGAGATCTGATCTTGATCTCGTACAGACTTTTCTGCTCACTCAGCTCTTTCTGTGCCATCTCTTTAGCCACCTGAATGCCCTGCATCATCTCCTCCTTGGCCTTCAAGCGAGCCTCCTGGATCTCAGCTTCCAGTCTATCAATTAAGAATGAAACTCGTCATGATGTTTGGCAAATGATTTTACACTTTTTTAAAGACTTTTTCTGCCTGTGAACCTAGGATACATAATAATAATAATAATAATAATAATAATAATAATAATAATAATAAT
>CAIGQQ010037719.1:14350092-14364283 GCA_903798035.1 Danio albolineatus | reverse complement strand
AATAATAATAATAATAATAATAATAATAATAATAATAATAATAATAAATACATAATAATAAATACATAAGAACGATTATTCATAATAATTTAATTATTCATTATTTAATAATATTAATAAAAAGCAGAAGCTGTGTGAAATTGAAAATGTGAAAATGTATTTTAATTCAGTTAATTTATATTATTTACTTTTTTGATGGCATACAACAACATTTTATTAATAATTAAATAGCCAATCAATTTGGGTTTATTATAAAGGACATTGAGGGTTTAAAGTTAGCAAAAATAATAGTATTATTAATTAATGTTTTATTGTAATGATTTTTAATCATTTGATCTTTTTTCATTTAATACATTGTTGTTTGTTTGTTTGTTAGACCAAACATGGTTCTTTTTTATTAAATTGCTATTTGCTAAGCTTTTAATTTCTAGTTTTCTGATTTTATTTATGAGTTATTTATTTAATTGTGTCTGTCTATTCAGCATATAATTTAATATATCTGTTATAAAATGTCACCGGATCCCATTTCAAGCACAGTGCCGATTTCTGCCTGTTTGGGCGGGTTTGGGGTCGTTGGCGTTTTGGGCGGAGCGCGCATGCGCAGACGGCTGATCCTCAAACACTGCTGCAGGGAGACCGCAGGACGCTGGATGAGCGGAGCGAGAATAACCGTAAATATCCAGATGGAAATAAGTGGGCAGAGCATGGCGAGCTCTTAAAGAAGACAAAGACGGTTCAGATAGCGACTCTTTTACTTCAAGACATGGAGGTTTATTAAGGCGAAAAGCGGCCGAATTCAAATGGGGTACCAGAATGGATGAAGCTCAATGGGCAGGACCCCACTTTTACCGGATCGTGCCGAAATTGATGTGAAAATAAGCCCAGCCGAGTGTTTTATCAGCATCCCGGCACACTTATGTTAGAAAACCTGACATATATGTGTTAGAAAAGAAGCTAAAAGTGATTTTGATGCGGTGAATTCCTTCGGAGAGATGTCATCGTTGTGAACGCTGGATGTTGTGAATATGGGAGATCTGAGCGAGTCGAGAGACCCGAGAAAGACTTTCATTGTTCCTGCCATCAAGTCTTTCGATCATTATGATTTTAACAGAGCTAAAATCAGAGCCAGTCTCACATGGCTGGTGGCCAAAGCCTTCGGCACAGGTAGGTGGCGTGTTTCTCTTCTCCACCATCATCTTTTTGTCTCTTGAATTGATTAGCAATGTGTTGCGTGAAGGCGTCTGGTATCAAAGAGAAGCAAAACCATATCTTCAATATGTTAATAAATGCATACATCAGGGCATCTGTCCAGTCATGATTTTGTATTATAATAACACATTATGCCAACAGTTATTGCAATGTTAATTTCGAGCTGCTGGTTTATAAATAACCACATATTAACGTTACCTATTTGTTGCCAATTAATTTCATTATATAATTGAACAAAAAATAAATAAATTGTCGTGGACAAAAATGCTACATTTCTGTTATGGATTGTGACATGAGCATCACATACGTTAATTGGCATATGCTAATCATTTCAGTAGTGTTATTAGCAGAACATAACACTTACTGTCCAAATAATAAATCAGAATATTTACATATAATACATTTGTACATTATATACACAATATTTGTTCTTGTATATTTAAAATATCTCTATTTCGTTACCCTTCTGAAAATGAAAAAGCCTTTTAGCACATTTATAAACTACTTATTACAGGACTTAATGGGATAGTTAAACCAAAAAGTAAAAAAAATACTCACTATTTACTCACCCTCAAGTGGTTCCAAACCTTCATGATTTCTTCAATCTGCTGAACACTAATGAAGATATTTTGAAGAAAGCTGAAAACCTCCAACCACTGCCTTCCTTTGTAGCATAAACAAATACAATATTATGGTAGTCAATGGTTACAGGTTTAAAACATGTTTCAAAATATCTTCTTTTGTGTTTCAACAGAAGAAAGAAAGTCAAACAGGTTTTGAACGTTAAGGATAAGTAAATCATGACAGAATATTCACCTTGAGTGAGCTATTCCTAGGTCTTTGATATGAAATTGACAAAAACTATTTTTCATGATCTGTAATTGAATCTGACATGATTTATTTACATTATCAACAGTTGAAATGTAATTTCATAAGCAATCATACATTTTGTTTATTAATATTATCTACATAGTGTTATCCAATAGTAACAGCAGAAGTAGTGCCATTGTTTTTAAATAATTTCTGACGTTGTTTTTTCTTGTGTATAGCAATATAGTATATTACTATGCTAGTCATTCAGTACTGTGTTATTAACATAGCATAACTGTTCTGTTACCATCTAATTATTGTATAGGAATAATGAAATATGTTACATCTACACAATATACACAGAATTTGTTGACTTTTAAACTAAATAAATCATATTACTTGTGTAATTGAATTAGCACCTCTTTAAACTACTTCTTTCAGGGGTTATTGTATTTGATATCAAATAGAAACAAAACCATATTTTGAAGACACCAGTAAATGCAATAATAAATTTATCTTGGCTCCTGAAGTGAGTCATTGTATAATTGATTTTGTTTTGTATTGTAACATTATGTCATTTCAGCCATATTAGGCATTTGTTTTTAATATATTTAAGCAACAATTAGAAAAAATTGTGTAGGAATTGTTAAATATGACTAGTTACACAATATATGCACATTATTTTTGTGTGGTAATCATAAACTCAATACCACAGTGAAAATGAATTAGCTTATGTATGTTTATAATATCAAGTCTGTCTACAAAATCAAATCTGGCACAATTTTGTATAATATTTTCACATGATGTAACATTAGATTAAATATTATGTATATAATACAATAATAAAGTACTTTAAAATAATATACTTGGTTAAAAAAAACTAAATGTGGTATTTTCAGATGGAAAATATTAATTTTGTTAAATATTAAATACATGTTAAATTGTTACATGTTAAATGCACTTTTTATCCTAATTAAGTAGGACTCAAGTATTTTTTATGTTATTTTATTATTAATTATTTGCCATCGAAATAGATTTAGTGTTTGTGAATGTTTTGACAAAATATTTTAATGTCATTTCATGTATTTTGTATTTAAGCAGCAGTTTAATTCATTTTAAAATATAGATTTATACTGCAAGCACACATTCAGTACACTGAAGTTCACCTCTATATTCAGTCAGAATATCAATAAAAATATTAATCATATATATGGTTAATATATTCCTATTCAATCAAATCTGCACGTTTGACATCTCGATTGACAGATTGGCATCCATGTTTATTCGCTACTTAGTCGCTGAGCTGTATGTTTAGCATAGCATTGTAATTGGCTAACTAGTGCCACCACTGGCCATCTGGTCTCCTTTAGGTCCTCTCATTAAAATGCGCAGTCAAATCTCAAGCCCGTGCACAATGCAAATGACAAGTCTTGCTTTTGTTTAGCATTTTTGATTTAAAGTGACCTTAAACTGTAAGAACAAGACCCTGAACTGCTAACAATGTAGATATGCTAACATTCAGAAGCTCAGTCGACAGGCCTTAAGGGTGTTATTGACCCGTTTGTCGACTTGTGTAACCTTAGCCCAGATGATAAAAGACTACAAAGAATGACTACATAAGCATATTTCAGACTATGATAGTGAGATTTAAAATTTTGTGTAGTGATAAGGCTTTTTTGATGCCACCAGACACGTTCAAATGAAATACAAGTGGTTGTTTTGGTCAAACAGAGTGTGGTCAGCTTTTAAATTCCATAAAAGCTTTTCCATCGATCCATTTTGGTCCGTTGGGAAGGATAGAGATAATGAATTGGCATTAATGGCATTTTCTCATCTGTTGAATGCATTCTTGCTTGATAGTGCATTGGTTGCTGAAAACCAACTGAGGATAGTTTATTATTTTCATCACTTATTTATTGTGAAATCAATGCAGGAAAAAAAATCTTAGAATTGAATGAACTCACAACTCTTTTTCTTTGTTTCTATACTTAATCTTTATTGATTTTTGACAAAATTCTGATTATAAAGATAACATAAAACACCAATTGCCATACATATAATTATTCAGTGATAAATAGCAGTCATTTTCCATGCTATTTTGTATAAACAGAGGAGAAAGCTAACCATTTACTCCATGTGTTCTAAACAGATTTGTTTTGTAATTCGAGCATGTATATATATATATGAGTCTTCCATTTTTTAAATTGCATTATTATTTGAAAACGTTCGCTTTTGGTAGGAGGGTCTAATTTTATACAATTTTTGGATTACAATATTAATACCAATATGTTCCCAATAATATCTGAAACCAAATCGGTCCTTCGTTTCAGTTTCATTAGGGATATCCTCCAAATACACAACGTCAAATGATTTACAAAAACAGCCAATAGTAGAATTATACAGCATTTTTGAACACTACCAAAATATATAACCATGAGTAGGGTCAGACGGAATCTGCGGACATGTTTTGCTGTTTCTGCGGAGTATTTTGTTAAAAATCTGCGGATTTGTGCGGAATGATTTTGGGAGTCTCATAACTAAAACCTTAATATGAGAAATAAAAAGTAATACCCTTTTAACTTTAATTTGATGTTTATAATGTGAATCCAATTAGATCCACTTTATTTGGTAAACAAAGCAAGTCTCTCATATAAAATCTCTACTAAAAGACAGAAAATACCACTTTACAAACTGTATTGTAAATAAATCATATGAATATTTTCATATTAGTCAATATTATTATTGAAATTAATTTGAAAACTGAATAAATATAAATTTACACACATTTACACAAGAAAATTAACAGAATCAATGATGGGCTAAAAATCTGCGGAATTCTGCGCACGCAGATTTTGTGTGGGCTACCCATGAGGCATCTCCTCTATGCCACAAAACCTTCAACATGGATGAGGAATCCCTAATTTAAACTCTTAATTCTTGGTGTAATACAACTTTGAATACATTTATCAACAAAACTCATTTAACACATTCTTGCTGGCAGCTCTCTTTCAACAGACAACAACCTAAAAATCATGAATCTATAAAAAAAAAAACACATGTTGTATTATTACAGTGTGGTGTTTTAGCTGTGTATTTATAAATGGTGATTCCTGTGTTGTTCCCCTAGCTTGTTGGACACACAAGTGACGATTCTCTTTAAAACAATAGCGTTTAGCAGCAAGTCTAGCAATACCCTCATAACTTGCAAATTGTGGTGACACAATTAAATAACTTAATCAAGTGTGCCAATGACTTAAAGCAGTACTGAATTTTTTTGTGAATATTTTGCATTTAAATGGCAAATTATGCATAAAAAGTGCCATTTTCTTATATGTATTGTAATTTGCTATTATAGAAGAAAAGATGAACATCCAATATTACTAATCTATATTTATTTTCCCGTTCAAATATTTGTAAACAAATAAATAAAAGCATTAAAACGAGTGATAAACAATTAGCTTAGAAGATTTTTATTTTTAAATGCTACAAACATTTGTAGCATCTAGGCTTGGGTCAGTATAAGATTCTGACGGTATGATAACCTTGGATAAAAATATCACGGTTTCACGGTATGATGGTATCGTAACTACTGCTCTAAAATATATTCTTTTTAAATGCCTGGCTAAAAAGCAAAACCTTTTTCCACTTTGAACATGATATATTTTATTTTTAGAAACATTTAAAATATTTTAGGGCAGTAAACATGTCAGGTTAAAATAATTCAAGTGAATAATTGACTTCTGCTGTCTTCATTTGTTTCAAAAACACTGATTTCTTTACAATTTACACCTAAAAAAACAAAAAAAAAACGTACATAAAAAATCTTACTCATACCTTAGGAACGGTATAGCATAACATTTTCCAAACCGCGGTATCCCTTGAAAACGTTTATCGTCTCATGCCTATTGGCATCACAGCATCATAATGTGCTGTATATAAAACGGCTTGTTTAAAGGAATAGTTCACCCAAATATGCAAATTTATTCACTTTTTATTTACCCTCAAGTGATTCCAACCCTTTACGAGTTTGTTTATTCTGTTGAACACTAAAGAAGATATTTTTAAGAAAGCTGAAAATCTGCAACCATTGACTTAAAAAATAAATACTATAGACGTCAATTGTTACAGATTTCCAGCTTTCTTCAAAATATCTTCCCTTTTTGTTCAACAGAAAATCAAACAGGTTCGGAACAATAGTGTGAGTAAATGATGACAAAAGTTTCAGGTTTCTATCCCTTTAAGATTATATATTTCTACATTTTTCAGTTGATTTGCAATGATTATTTAAAAGCATGTTAAAATGAAATGCATTGTTCACATTTTTGCTCGCTTTTATTATGACTATCCGCCGTACAGTTCAGGCCTGCAGCAGAAAGCACCTGTGTGGTTTCTCTTCTGTGTTTCTTCATGTGTCTTTGATGAGGCAGCGAGGAGCTCCTGGGTACAAACATACAGCGGGGAATCGATCAGCCTCCCTACTGTTGCCATGGCAACCGCGGCCCAGCTCCACACACACTCATATTTTTGACTTATGTTGTCAGCGCCTTGTGGCTCTGAGACCATGAGCAAAATGTTTAATGTCAATTCTTAAATTTTGGCTTTTTATCAGTCTAATGTTAAGAAAACATCCAACATGCATTTTAAGATTACTTTTGTCACACTTTATCAATCGGTGTCTGCAGTTACAAAGTTTTTAAAATGTTTTCTCAACATAATTTTTTTCCTATCTATTGTGTTATCTCCAATTCAGCATCACATACACCAAACTACACAGTTCCATTCATATCTGTATTCTGAAAGGTTTTAATGAGGGATTTGCTCATACTTATTATTATTATGAAGTATTAGTTAATTTTTTACTAAAAATTCACCTGCAATGTTTAGTCTTAAAGGGTCACAAAACACCAAAACACATTTTTTGAGCTGTTGACAGTCATATATGTGTCCCACGCTGCTATAAACACTTTGAGGACACATAGATTGCACTAAAAAGTAAAAATTGGTTGTTTTTGCATTATTTCGAGCAAATTCGTTCTTCTGGTTTGAAACTATTTTTTGAAGCTGCGTCACGCTGATGAGATCCATGCGTGTATTACAGCGTGGAGAGTGGATGTCTGTACCTGCGAGTGCATCGTGACGTCTCTCAGTGTGCGGCATTGATTCATGAGATATACTTGGTTCAAACCAATCAGCGTGCTTTATTGTGTATGCGATGCAACTTCATTAATATGCATGATAGCGTCGAAGATCGTTTACCTGCTACAGTGTTCAGACGTCAGAGAGACGCCACGTTGTGTTGCCAAAACAAGTGGAAGAAGAAGAATTGTTTAGAGACACAGGACGCCAGTGTTGTGTTTATAAACATGCTCCAACGAAAGTTTTGCTTTCATTCCTGATTCCTGATTTTCCCCGCTATGAGAGCGCAACTGGACTCAGGGTGGATTACAGTGCACGCGACAGAAATGCGTTTGTAAGGAACATTTTTACCCGAGAGCTTTCCGCTTCTGGAAATGGTGAAATCCCGATTTGCCGCTCGTCTCCTTTTCAAAAAACAGCCGCGGTCCAGTTGGTGTTGATTTTCCTGTCTCTACAGATTTGGTTGGTGAGAGAATGCTGCTCTCCGAGTGTAAACATAAAAACCCTAATCAAACGGTTACCGTCGCATAGAATTTTTGCGCATTTTGTGACAGGAGAGTCTAAACACACACCGCTTTCTGACGCTGCTTACCGAGGGCGTCTAGTTACAAGAAATGCAGAGGGTTTTTTTCTAACATACGCCGTGTGGTCTAACACACTCCATTAAATCTGCACTCCTCCAGCAGTTACTCACATTTAATATCTCGTTTATCACGAGGGACACGCAGGAAATCTTCCTGAGTAAAAGTGAAAGTGCCAAACTGCAGTTAAAGTCGACAAATTAATAATTTGGCTAATACTTCGATTACTGATGTCCATGTAAACAGTCACTGTCTTTCTCCCCTGCGTCTGCGATTGTGTGTTGCCTGTTTGAAAATCAGCACGTGCCCAAATGGGAACTCCCATTTTTATGCAAAACCTTCCCTCTTTCCCTCCCCTGACACTCCCACAGCTGGACACACCCACTTTCCTGAGCTTTTCCAGACTGTAGGTGTAAAAACACCATGCTGAGACAGGGGGGTTTCGTGGCCGTTTAAGGCCCCGTTTACACTAGTGCGTTTTCGTTTTGAAACGCATAAGTTTTGCTACGGTTACGCCATCCGTCCATACTACGCCGGAGTTTTCAAACCGCGAAAACAGAGCGTTTTGGAAACGCTGGAGAGGCCGTTTTCATTCTAAAACGCTGCTGCTCCGTCTCAGTGTGGATAGAGGAAACCGGGACATCTGAAAATGGAGGCGTGGCTGCTGGACACAGAAATGGGGGCGTCGTTGACCGCACTATTGTCTGTTTTAGGCGCTATTGTGCAGTTAAACTCTGCCTTTTTTACTACAACAGCTGCATATATTCGCAAGAGGCAAGCTATTGTTCGAACACTCGCTAATCGCTCCCGTTTCAAGCAGCATAAGCCGTATTTAGGATGCCGGTTTTGGGTTAGCGTTTGTTGACTAACAATAACCTAATGCCGAGCGAGACACATGCTTCCTGTTTATACTTGAACGCGCATGCCCAGAGTGCGCGAATGGTCACGTGATATATGTATTTGGTGGAGTAGTGTGGACGAATATCTGTTCAGAAACGCTGGGTGAAACGCTAGTGTGGACGCGGATCGTTTTCATGCTAAAACATCGTTTTAAAACTAAAACGCACTAGTGTAAATGGGGCCTAAATAACAACTGACATGTTTGTTTTAACACAACATTCTCCTTGATAGGCTTTAAAATTATGTTGGTAATTACTGGAAATGCATTGGCTTGGTTTATGTCTTCATGTCTCAATTTGTATTAGTTAATGAAGAGGCGGGCGCCACGGTGGCCGAGTGGTTAGCACGTTCGCCTCACAGCAAGAAGGTCGCTGGTTCGATCCCCGGCTGGGCCAGGTGGCATTTCTGTGTGGAGTTTGCATGTTCTCCCCGTGGTTGCGTGGGTTTCCTCCGGGTGCTCCGGTTTCCCCCACAGTCCAAAGACATGCGGTACAGGTGAATTGGGTAAGCTAAAATTGTCCGTAGTGTATGTGTGTGAATGACAATGTGTGGATGTGTTTCCCAGAGATGGGTTGTGGCTGGAAGGGCATCCGCTGCGTAAAACAAATGCTGGATAAGTTGGCGGTTAATTCCGCTGTGGCGACCCCGGATTAATAAAGGGACTAAGCCGAAAAGAAAATGAATGAATGAATAATGAAGAGGCATCAAAAGTATTTTGGGGTACCACAACACACAGTACTTGGTCCCTTGCTTTTTATGACTTTTTATATATTTCTTTCTTCATCAATGTTAAACTGATTTGGCACAATCTACTTAGTAAAAAGCGCTATAGAAAAAAAGACTGCATTAGTTTTCCATTCACGCATATCATCTACAAAATCTTCGCTTTCTTTGTAGGGAGTGATTCAAATCTGTTTTGCCATAACCACAATCGTATTAAACGCAGAAAATTGAAAGCATGTGCAGGTGATCAGGATGTGTAAGGACGCAGGCGCTCTCCCAAACTCTCACCCATCTCCATAAATAGCTGAACATCTCTGTTCTCCATGGATACGGTGACCTCATTCGCATCTATGAACCCATTTAGTCATGATAATGATATTTTTGATTTTGTGGATGTGTGGGAGACGCTGTCTTGCTTCTTTTAAGGGCTTTCTCCTTTCCTTCATCTCCATGGGTGAGGGTAAATTACTCCTGTACATAGGATCGGAAAATACCGAGCTGAGTTATTACTATATTTAGCCGCTCCGAAGATGAAAAGTACTTTGATCTTTGAAATGCTGAGAAAAATCTTGCAGGCTCAGCTGTCTGTTGTGATATAATGGATTGAAGATGTCTTAATATGTGTAGGTAATCTTATTCAGTTGCAACCTGATGATTTTTTGTAAAATGTTTGATTATTTTGAAGATGTTAGATGTACAGTAGTAACACATGACAAGAAATCTGAAAAATAAACCCAACTACACTGTAAAACCCAACGGTCAACTTTATCAAATGATATGAATGTAGTTAAATCACAATTTACAGAACGTTAATTCTACTCGTTTGAAAAGAGTTAATCAATTTGTTAATCGTATAATCAATCAACCTTGAATTTTAATTTTAACAGTGTATTAGTAAATGTTAAACTAAATGCTGTGCTTGTATTGTTCATTATTAGTTTGTGTTAGTAAACACATTAACTAACCTTAACTAATGAAACCTTAATGTAAAGTATGACCGATTTTAAGATCCCGGATTTATAAAGGGACTAAGCTGACAAGAAAATGAATGAATGAATTTGTAAGAAATTGAGAACTGAGTACAGCTGTTTGTAAAGCATACAGCACCACCTGCTGTTAAAAACTAAGCTCTGAATTGACTCGACTTTTCATATAAAATCTTCTTTAAGTGAATTAAAAAAAAAAACTCAAACTGTCAATCAAATAAATTTAGGCATCATAGCATTATAACGTCATGTGTAACATTATTTTGCGGTCGTGTCACTTTGCAGACAGTGTTCCTGAAGAGCTGAACGAGCCCTTCTACAAGGACCAGTATGAGCAGGAGCACCTGAAGCCTCCGGTGGCTGATCTGCTGCTGTCCGCGGAGCTCTACTGCAGAGCTGGAAGTCTGATCCTGAAGAGTGACGCTGTCAAACCTCTACTGGGCCACGACGCCGTCATCCAGGCTCTGGCGCAGAAGGGCCTGTATGTTACCGACCAGGAGAGACTGGTGACTGAGAGAGACCTGCAGAAGAAACCCCTTCAGATGGTGAGGGGACCTTTGTTTGTTCATTTCATTTACTCCGACCTATGGGAGATAATCAGGTGTTTTAGTCATCAAGTTAAAGGGATAGTTCACTTAGCAAATGAAACTTCTTCAGTTGAACACAAAAGTAGATATTTTGAAGAATGTTGTAAAAAAAAACATTCATCTGTCGTAGAAACAGAAAATATAGTGGAAGTCAAAGGCTGTTTTTGCCAACATTCTTCAGAATAGCTTTTTTTGTGTTCAACAGAAGAAACTCGAACAGTTTTGGAACAAGTGGAGAATGCGTAGATGACAAAATCATTGACCAATCAGACTTTTTCAGATAATACCTGCAACTGAAATTAGGGCTGTACCATATGGACAAAATAATCATATTGACAATTTAAATTTATTTATTTATTTTTTTTAACGAATTTTGCGATTACGATTTTATTTTGGCAACTATTTTTGCTTTTTAAAACAAGCTACATACACACATTCTAAATGTATTCAGTGCACAAGAAGTGCATAACAAAACATTTCACAATTAAATAACATAGTATTAACTGTAACTGTAGTACAATTGTTTTTAAAACAGACAACATAAAATAAAAGATTAACTAACCTCAACTCCAGTTAAAAATCATAGTGTACACATTAGTACTAACTGCTTGATAAACAAAAATGTAATAAATTGTCTTAAAAACAGACAACATTTAAAAAAAAAGAAGAAAAAAAAAGACTATCTAACCTCAATTCCAGTCATAACAATAAATAAAAACTAACTGAAAATCAAAACCACCTATTCGGTTCTCCTGCTCAACTTCGTCAAGCACGCAGTGAGCTCTGATCGGTTAACATCTTTCTGCCGCTAAGCTTAGCTGTAATTGCCCGGTGTGCTGTGTCAGCTCTGATTGGTTAACATATTAAAATCATGCGCATTAATTGCACAGCCCTACCTTGTAACGTGATGGTGACAAAGACAACAGTGTTGGAGATCCAAGTGCAGTTTAATATTTAAAGACAGTACAGTAGAGGTTAATGGGGCAAAATCAAAAATCGTAGTCGATGAGCAGGCATAAGGTCAAAAAGGCTGGCAGCAGACAAGGATAAACAAACGAGCAAGGCTAAGATCAAAAACGGAAAACCAGGAACAAAAGAAACGCTTTGTATGTCACTACAGAGAACAATACTCAGCAAAGAGTGTGTGTATGTGCTGCTTATGTATTGAGTGTAATCAGTCTTTGACGGTCCTCCGGTGGTGTATATGCAATCAGTCGTGATATAGAGCAGGATTGTGTGTGTGCGCGGCATGACTGGAGTTGTAGTCCTTTAGCCAATCTGTAGTTCACAGAAATTTGTGTGTGAATCAGCGATCTCTGACTGTGGAGATCGCTGATGATCATGACATACCTAAAATGTGATATTTGATAAGATATTTACTATGCATAATACAATTAATAACATTAAAATTCTGGCTTACACCAAAAAAAATATTATTACTTTCTAATAACTTTAAGATATTAAAACCAGTTCTAAATAATTTCTATCCAAGTTTTAAATAAAATCAGCATTTTAAATTGCTACAGATACAATTTGCAACTGATTTAAAAAAACATAACTCCAACTATGGGTAAAACCAACTTAAAACCAAGCAAGGAATCTTTTTTTTCCACATAATAATTTACAAATTGTATAACTAATGTAATAATTTTAGCTATAATATTCTGGATCAAGTGATAATTGAATTATTGGGCCAATAATGATAAAATAAATAAGCATTTATTGGTTGGTTGCAATATGGCAGCCACTATATTGTGTTTTGCTTATTTTAATATTACTTTATGTTTTTTGTTTACTTTAGTTTATTAGTATTTTTACTCTACAGCTTTATTTTTATTTCAGTTTAGATAATAATATAAGTAATTCAACCTTTTTTTTGCTAGATCAACAAATTTATCTCTGCTACTTCCCAAGAAAACATGTTTCTTCCAGTATTTTACTTCTGCATTAATATCAAAAACATTAATTATTACAACATGAGTGATAAATGATCAAAAATATGAAAAATTGCAAGAACAAGTGTGCTTTAGAAGTCCCGGGATCCCACATCTCATAATTCTCTCAGTTTTATGTCCTGTATCTTGTCACATTTGTTTAACTGGAGATGTATTTCAGCCTCATAGCGTCTGCTTTAAAGATATAAAGGGTGCCGTTGTTGTGTGAGTGACTTCCTGTTGATATTTAATTACCGCTCCGCTGTTTGCTGTGCCTCTGGCTTCCTCAGCCTCAACCAAACACATATCATCGCTAACAATCTGCTCTTGCTGCGTGAAGAACAATTTTGCATAGTGCCAATAATGATATAGTTACTATATCCCATGCGCCCCATGACGAATTGATTCTTTTTATTACACTAAATGATCATGTCGCGCTGCTGGTGGTCGTATCTTTACAGTTCAGAGTCGTTTCTGCATGTAGCTGATAGCTTTCATTGACTCAGGCCTGAATGGCTTGATCTTCACAAACCAATGAAGGGTTCGGCATCTTGAACTCTGAGGCCACAAATCCTCATTAGCGCCAGAAAGCTGTCCATCTGTCTGCTCTTCTACAACAGTAAGCTGCCTCAATCGCAGAGCCCTCAGTGTTTCAGAGCTCCACTTTAACTTGGGTTTTGTGGCAGTCAGGTTTTCAGAATACACTGCAGCCTTTTAAAACATAATTTAAGTCATTATTTTTAAAAAAATGGACTCATCAAGGTGCAAAAAATGGCTAAAACAGGGGTGTCCAAACTACGGGGCCGTAGTTTGGACACAGGGCTTTTTATAAATATTAATAGAATCTGGCCCGCTGTACAAAAATAAACGTAATTCAATAAATAACCACCGGGTGTCGCTATCACGTGCCTTCAATTAGGCAGTTATGCCTGTTATGACGTAAAAGAAAAATCAACAGTCAGTGCAGGAAATGTCTTACAAGAGGAAAGTTTTACAAGAGTTTGGATTCATCCAAATTTCCCTTGATGAAACGCCATTCAAAAAGGATGATGAGTCTGTTTGGCTCCTCATATATATGTGAGCAAACATTTTCACTGATGAATCTAAACAAAAGTTCATTGAGAACCAATCTAACTGACAGCCACCTCTGTGATTTGCTACGTACTGTATATCTACTACACGACTCACTCCTGATTTGGCATAAAATCTGAAATCTTAAGCACAACATTACTGTTCACATTAACAGAGTTTATGGTGAGTAAAATATATATTATGATTTTAAAGTGCAGAAAATAATTCCATAATAATACAAACACACACACACA
>CAIGQQ010037719.1:14297383-14330739 GCA_903798035.1 Danio albolineatus | reverse complement strand
ATATAATATAATATAATATAATATAATATAATATAATATAATATAATTCAATAATATAGGAGGGGAAGCAGATGTTTTTGTACTGAACAAAATGTCAGTGGTGTTTTTAATGCACAGATCCTCAAAGGCTCTTCTGTGTTTTTTTTTCAAGGTGAATGAATACTTGAAGGAAATCATAATGCAGGAGCAAAGGCGGATGGAGGCGCAGAACGCAGAGCCTGTTGAGAATCCAAAGGTAAATGTGCACTTTCTGCTCTCGCTCTGAATCAGCAGTGACTCAACCATCGCTTTCATCTGGGGGAGGAAGATACAAAATAGATGGATTTTTGGGTCATAATGAGTACTTGTATGTCTCTGAAATCTGCTTAAAACGTTCTGCCAGCATGATAATGCCAGGTTATTATGATCGACAGCGCACTTACATATTTGACAAGAAAATACAAAGCTTAATTAAGTTTAAAACAATCTAAATTCACAATCTTGAACACAAAAAACAACGCAAAAGGTTTGCAAAAACTCATCGCTTGAAGATTTTGTCATTTGTTGTATTGTTATTTCAGTACTTTTCATGATAAATGATATATGTCTTGTTTAATGAATATGAATATATGTTTTTTGGCTAAATTAACATGGATTTATGGCATATGAATTGAAACATTTATCTTAATTAGTAACTTTTATTTATTTATGAATTATTATAAATACTTTTTTTGCCATTTTATAGCAGTTTAGTTTAAAAAATGGAGTTAACTTGTTAACAAAGGTTCAGCAGCGGGACTACGACTCACTTTGCCCCTAAACAAGCACCTACTCCCTAAAACTTAATTAAGGCAGACCAGCCCTCAGCATTGTTCTTCTCGTTCTCTCGAACCCACCTTCCCTCCCTCTATTTCCTTGCTTCATATTAACAATCCTTAAAACCCTCTCTTCCCTCCTAGGTTGAATCAGGGGGGTCCAATCACTCTACCAAAATATTAAAGAGACAGTACCCCATTCTGAGTCTCTGGGCATCATCGTAGGACGCCCGATCAACCTACCTACCTGTTCACTGTTTATCCTCTTACTTCCCTTTCCCTTCGTCCCACTGTTTACCACCATTACAATCCCTTTTCGTCCCTTTATCCTACTGTAAAGTCTAGCTCAAAGTGTGGCGTGGTCCATGCTGGTGAATGATTAATTAAAACAAGCCATATTATTATTATTTTATTATATCTTAATTATTTGATTAGACTTTTTAAAATTATTATTGTGTTAAAAAAATAAAAAATAAATAAATAAAAATACATTTAAAAAGAAATTTGCTGATTTGTCCAATTTAAACATTTTTAAAATAATAAAATGTAAAAAAAAAAACGCAAAAAAGAAATTCACAAAATTAAACATGAACAAATAATTTTTTTAATCAAATTAAAAGTTTAAAAATACACATTAGTAAACTATTAAAGCATTACTAAAAAGGCAGTTCCATAAAAAATACATTTCCGTAGTGAATGAGTGTGAATGCTGGAGTGTATGGGTGTTTCCCAGTGTTGGGTTGCGGCTGGAAGTGCATCCGCTGCGTTAAAACAAATTCTGGATAAGTTGGCGGTTCATTCTGCTGTGGTGACCCCTGATTAATACAGGGACTAAGCCGAAAAGAAAATGAATGAATGAATGAAAAAAACATTGAGATTTAATGTTTACTCAAATTGATCATAAAAAATTATTAAAGTTGTCAAAGTTTGAAAACATAACAAATAAAATCTGTTATTAACTATTAATATTAGTCTGTTAGTCTCTGAAAGAAGGTTGTCAGTAAGTGTTGTCTGAGTTGACGTAAGTTCACAGGACGCTGCCGGACATCATCATTTGTGTTGTCGTGTTTTGTAACATGCTGCAGTTGGAGGGTATTTCTGACTTTGCTGAATCACAGTGTTGCTGATTCCTCATCCAGACGCTCCAGCAGGCTGACGGAAGAGCGATGTTTGCTGAATCATGTCTAAAACGTTCATGTTTAATCTTCCTGTCCTGACATGACAGTATATTTGGCGAACATGGTGGGATGACGTCAGTTTTTCACCTCGTTTTACCTTCTCTCTGAAGGAAAAGTGTTTATGTACACCGTGTACTCGTTTAAACAGATAGCAATAGCATCAGATAGCAATAATTCCATGTTTCAAATAGCAAGGTTGATCCAAAAGTACATTTTCAGTTATGATTTACTCACCGTTGTGTTGATACAGTTTTTTATAGACTATAAAAGAAGAAATTTCCAGTCCATGTAATGGCAACATATGACTGCCTTTAAGAAAAGTATCCCCGAATGATCTCATGTGACACGTTCCAGGTGTTTGTGGGTTTGGTGAAAAAACAAACTGATATTTAATGTATTATACCGTGCTCTAAGCAAATGCGATACTGTAAGGTAACATGGAAGGCCATCAGGGTCAAAATAGTCTTTAAGAAAAACGGATGAGTTTTTATTGTTTACGTACAGTTTGAATATGCTAAGGCCACAATTTTTCGGTGTGTTTTTTAATACGCAAAGACACGCTCTTTGACTATATTGTAGTGTCAGTGTATTATCATTATTAACCATCTCTAGGCTAAAGTATTGAGCATTTCTTTAGCAAGAAAAACCTGCAATTTGACCGTCTTGAAGTGGCAATTTTGGACATTATTTTTGTAAGTGTAATTGTAATTGTAGGTAGACAGGTTTACTGTTTCTTTAATAAATTGTGTAAATGCACAGTTTGACCATCTCAAGGTGGAAATTTAACTTTTCTTTAGTATTTGCAAAGTTTTACCATCTTAATGTGCTTTAAATCTCAATTTAACTGTCTTAAGTTGTACATTTTTAATTGTTTTGTAAGTGTGAACATGCAATTTGACTGTCTTGAGTAGGAAATTTTAAACATTTCTTTTTTAAGTGTGAATGCGCAATTTGAAATTGAATTTTTCACACTTAGCTGATGATTGATTGTAAAGCTTGTTTGGCATGCTGTTCCAAGTGAGAGCCCTGAGCTCATAAGATCCACGAGCCCGGGGCTCCCTCCCGTTTGCAAGGCGAGAGGGGAGTTTGAGCTCAGGTAGATCTCGAGAACTCCCCTGCTGTAGAACCTAGTGAACAGATTGCTCTTAAGAGATAACTACTTACTAGGAGCATGTCTATGGTGGCTATTTGGATTAGTCAATTAACTAAAGTTGCATGTTTTTGGATGGTGGAAGGAAACCCACGTGAGCACAGAGAAAACGTGGAAACTCCGCACAGAAACATCGGCTGGCTTGGTAAGGACTAGAACCAGTTATGTTCTTGCTGTGAGGCAACAGTGCTAACTACTGCGCCACTGTGCCACCCATCTAGGAAAGGAGGAGGAGTAGGGTTGGAAGGGAGGATTCTTCAAAACGTAGAAGCTGTAAAATGAAACTTAGAGTGTTTAAATTGGCTAGGGAATCGTCTGATTGGTAAATCATAAATTGGATAATGCGGGACAGGCTGCTAGCAATCATAAGCACGTGATCCTCTCGTAATTAGTTTATAAATAAACTTCACTTATCATTTCGTTTGTAAGTGTAAATGTGCAATTTGTCCATCTTGAGTTGAAAATGTTTAACGTTTCGTTTGTAAGTGTGAATGCGCAATTTGACCATCTTGAGTTGTAAATTTATTGCATTAAACTTATTACATTAATCTCCTTTTTATGTATAGACATGAACAGACTTTTTTGTAGAGCAAGTAGTTTGACCGGTTTCCACCATTTATTATTTCTAGTCATTTCACAAATAGGAGCTGAATCCAAAGTTCCAAAACGATCGCAAAAACGAGCGCACTTCCACATGGCAGAATAAGGTCAATAGTATAAGAGCATACGTTACAACTTTTTCGTATAGATTTTTGATTAAAACAAAACAGAATAGTGTAAACAGCATTGGAACAACACCATGGTCTGTAAATGATGACTAAATAAAAAATTTTAGATGACAATCGGTGCTAGTGTGAAATGCAGAGTCATCAGACTGAACTGTTTTGGGCGTCTGACAGTATTCGGTTCACCCGTCCCGGGGACACACATCTGACGCTAATGAGAGTAGTCAGTTCTCATAGGCAGTGTGTGTTTGTGTGTGCAGCACGGGCACAATCAGTGCTGAAGAGGAATGTCAGGCAGTTACACAACATTATAAACATCCTGCAACAGCCAGCATGGCATAAAGCACTCAGACTGACACATAAACCCAACAGATGATAACAGCTCTGCTCATATAGAACCGAATGAACACAATCTTATGGCCACTCACTGTTAATAACAGGTCAATATAGCCTTTTTTTCATTTGTTTGTTGCCCATCTGAAAGTACACACTTGTTTCTAGACATAATCTGCAGGCAAAAGACTAATCCTGTAAGTTTGCAGTCTTTCTAGGGCATCCTGGGTAAATGTGCTTTAACATTGTGATTCACAGGGGTTTAATTTCTGTCAGTTTTTCTTCTCTTCGGGTTTGGACCCCTGCAGATATTTTGGCATGCCTTTGATGATACTGTTCCTGATTCCAGTCTTTTAAGCCTTGAGAGAAGTTTGAGAGAAGCTTAAAACTGTTATAAAAAAGCATAAGCATGGTTGGAACCAGCACACGGTGTCCTCTGGAGATGGGACAGGGACAGGGACAGAGACATTTTATTTACATTTTTTTTTCGAGATCTATTTCTGTCCCAATGTTAAATGTAAAGTCAGCATGAAAGTGAATCTGCAGTCGTCTTTTCTTCACTTTTGTGATGTATGTTGGAGTGAAACAGGATCTCAAATAAGAAAGACTTTAGGGTGGGACTTGATTTTGTCCGATGGGATCTGAATGGGTTGTCGTGATTTGCTATTGGTTGATTTCATGCGAGTGGCAAGTTGATGCTGCCCTCTTGACAGCTGAGGAGAAAATATACATTTGTAGTTGAAGCGTATAAGGATATGTGATTTTAAAAAATAGTGCATGGAATAATAATTTTGTTTTAGAATATTAATATATTTCTATTTTTTTAAAAGATGTTTTTTTTTTACGTTTTTGCCGTAATTTGACAATACAGTAGAAATGACAGGAAGTGAAGTGAGACAGAGAGAGAGAGAGAGAGAAATGGGATCGGGAAATGTCCACAAGCTGGACTTGGGATGCCCAGATCGTTGTGATATGTCAGTGCACTATTTTATTTTATTTTATTTTATTTTATTTTATTTTGTTTTGTTTTGTTTTGTTTTGTTTTGTTTTACTTTACTTTTGTTTTAAATATTTATTTATCTATTTATTTATTTATTTTATTAATTTATTACATTTTATTTATTTAACTTATTTTATTTATTTTATTTTACACATTTTACAAATCACCCTGCAGCCCAAGACAGGTTACTCACTGAAGCTAAGCAGGGCTGAGCCTGGTCAGTTCCTGGATGGGAGACTCCATAGGAAAACTAGGTTGCTGTTGGAAGTGGTCTCAGTGAAGCCAGTAGGTTGTACTCAACTTGCAGTCTGTGGGAGTCCTAATGCCCCAGTAAAGTGAGGGGAACACTATACTGTCAGTGGGCACCGTCTTTCGGATGAGACGTTAAACCGAGGTCCTGACTCTCTGTGGTCATTAAAAATCCCATGGCACTTCTCGTAAAAGAGTAGGGGTGTAATCCTGGTGTCCTGGCCAAATTTCCACCATCGGCCCTTACCGTCCTGGCCTCCCAATCATCCCTATCCACTGAATTGGCTCTATCACTGTCTCTCTACTCCATCTCCGTCCTGTGGCTGCCGTCGCATCATCAGAGTGGATGCTGCACACTGGTGGTGGTGTGGAGAGACCCCCCTCATGATTGTGAAGCGCTTTGGGTGTATGGCCATACACGATAAATGTGCTATAAAAATACTAATTACTTACTATTTTATTTATCTATCTATTTATTTTATTTATTTATTTACTTTATTGTATTTATTTATTTTATTTTATTTGTGACTAAGTGACCACGCTTTCTTCAGCTTGTAAGAGTTTCATTATGTGCTGGTTTCCTTCTTTGCCAGACTTAATGTGAAACGGGACGTAAACAGCCAATTAGCCTCAATGATCTCTGATGGATCTGCTCTTTCCTTCTCTCTCATTCTCTCTCTGACCGGCTGAAGTCTCCAACCAAGTGGTATATGAAGCTGGTTCCTGTAAGTGCCACTGTCAGATGCCTTATTTCATCCATCTCAAGCTTACATCACATTTCTGTTTCCATGACAACGTTTCCACATTCCACATTGTCATCAGCTTCATTCAAATCCCCCTGAAATCACAATTAAGCATTTTTGAGTGTTAGTATCAATATGTTACTCTAAGATTAGGTTCGAGGGGGAGGGAAGGTTATGGTATTGGATAAAAGATCATATATTTTTAAATTATAATGTATAAATGTATAATATTTAAAAATATGTATATATACATAATTAAATATGTATTCGTTTTTAACAAGCACTACAATACACATAAAAAAATTTGAAGAGTACATTTTGATTCCATGACTATGTTAAAGTTGATTAAAGATGATAGGCTCTGTACTACTATTATAGACTGAGGATAACATGAGTCAGAATGATGTGCTCGAGCTCAACAGCTCTGATTGGCAGAGCTGTGAAATAAACAAAACACTATTGGCTAGTTTTAAAAAAAAAGGGGGAGGAGCTACTCAGTATCAGCCATCCTGATTTCAACTTTCAACTGAAATTAAATCACAATCCTCAAAAAATGCTGCACATTTCAAAGCACTTCAGGGGAACTTTGACTGTTGCCATAAACATAGAGTAGAAAAAAACATCTAGTGTTGCCATCCATGGTATCCGCTTCTTTCAGTTGAATTGTTCATCGCACGTTTTATATACCATACCATTGAACAGACCTCTACAACATGAGTCATACATATGCATTTTACTCTCCTGATTCGCTGGTGTGTGTTGTCTCCAGGCACGTTACAGGAAGGAGCAGGTCCTGCCCAAGTGTTTGCCGTGGATCCCTCCGGTGGACAACCTGCTGAAGGACAGCACAGATGGCTGTGCTCTCGCCGCCCTGCTGCACTTCTACTGCCCTGCCACCGTCAGCCTGAGAGGTGCGCAAACCTGCCAAAATCAGCAACATTACTGAGCACAAGTAACACACATGCTCCACACATGAATTTAAGAACATGATTTAAACTATGATACATTATATTTTTGCGTCAAAGTAAATTTGGAATTTCTTTTTTATTAGCGTTGTCCATACCGTTCCAACTGATTTAGGATTGTACAAATTTATAGGTTTTTGCTACTATAAAAAGTAGCATGTCAGGATTTTCACCAAGTATGATGCGATCCTGGATTAACATCTATGTTGATCCTGGAAAATCATTTTTTGTTCAAAAAAGTAATCCTTACCTATTCCCTACCCCTAAACCCAACCATAACTGTAGGTTATGCCCAAAATCAGAGGGGAACAATAGTTGGATAACAATCATGTAGAAGTGCATAAGCCTAACCGTACGCCTAAGCTTAACATAAACGTGCAAATTTCCCTTTATTTCTGAGGGCCTGATTGGAATGTTGTTCCAGGATCAGCATAGATGTTAATCTAGGAACATGTCCTACTTGCTGAAATCATTTTGACCATAAAAAGCATACTGTTCTTTTACTATATTAATATGTAAAATACAAATAATGACAGTTTTAATGTAAATATAGCATTGTTATTTTTGTTTTTCTACATAATTTTGTAAAACATTTAATAATTTCCTTCTAATGTTTGATCGAAAAAGGACATTACCCACAATAACATTGTATTTTTTAAATATTATTTTATTCCTGTTTTTGCAATATATTTTACAATAGTATACAACAGACAAATGTTTTATTAATCATTTCTTTTTTAATTCACAGAATTAGTGTTATTTTGTGTTGATGTAAAATATTCTAAAATATTTTTTTAATTCCAATTACTAGCATATTATATAAGATATCTAGTGAACTAAATAAATAGATAAATGCTTTTTAATAACAGTAGACATAATATCTTGAATTGAAAAACTCAGATTAAATACAGAGTTTTGTATTATTACAAAATGGAAAAACAAAAACAGTTATCGTACCATTTAAAAAAACATTATTAATTTTTATGTATTTTATTATTTTATGTTAAAATGTAATATAGCATTTTTTTTGTTTAGGCACAATATTTGATCTATAAAATAATGCCATGTATTAATGTTTTTCATAAAAAATAGTAATATGTAAATGAGAGTAATATAAAAAATTGACAATACAGATTGAAGGAAAAGTAAATTAACATAAGATTATTTTGTGAAATATTATTATTTGTGATTTTTTGTGAAATAATATATAGTATATAGTATAGTATAGTATATAGTAGGCATGAGACAAAGACCATTTTTAAGGTATACTGCGGTTTGGAAAAGTCAAGGTTTTAAAACCGCCCAAATTTTCTGCTGTACCGTTCCTTAGGTATGTGTACGATTTTTTTATTTACATTTTTTAATAGTTTTTTTTTTAGGGACAGTATCTCCAGCAGAAAAGATATCCAAAGATGCTGTTGTAAATTGTAAAGACATCTGTGTTTTTGAAACAAATTAAGGCAGCAGAAGTCAATGATTCACTTGAATTATTTAGTCTTTTTAATTAATTCACTTGAATTATTTATGTTTACTGTCCCAAAATACTTTAAAAGTTTCTCAAAATAAAATATATTGTGTTCAAAGGGGAAAAAGTTTTAGTTTAGACATTTAAAAATACTATATTTTAGAGCAGTAAACACAATAAAGTGAAACCGTGATATTTTTATCCAAGGTTATCATACCGTCAGACTCTTATACCGGCCCATATAGCCCATGCCTACTGTGCATGTATTTAAAATGTATTTTAAAATCTACATTTACTTCAACATCTTTTATTCGCCATTTATTTTGTAATGTCTGAATATGAATACAATAGTCCACAACTGCTCATTTAGATTTTCTTCGGTGACTTTAATCATCTAAAACCCACTGTTAATCTAATCATCTATGAACTAGAACAGTGTATCCTGATTATCCTTTAACTCTGAAATCAAACGGTGCATGAATCTACGTTTTATCTCCAAAGACTAACTTGAATCACATGACAGGTCAATGAGAAGCCTGTGATTAATGGTCTTCTCTGTGATTGGCTGAGCCCTGGCAGATAGGCTGAATGATCTGTGGTGCCCGATCAGTGCATCACTTTGAATCTTTGACTTGCAGACATTTGCCTAAATGAGACCATGTCGCTGGCAGACAGTCTGTACAACCTCCAGCTCATCCAGGACTTTTGCAGGGAACAGCTGAACCACTGCTGCCACTTCAGTCTGGAGGACATGCTCTACGCTCACTCTTCCATCAAAGTAAGCCTGCGCAGTAAACTTTGCTTTTGATTTGGTTTCAGTTAGGAAAGTTGTACAGGCAACACAAAAATAATACACATGGCTTGGGATGATACATTGAGGTCTTAATAAAAAGGAAATTGCTCTTGGCAAGAACCTGAACATTATTTATTTCTTGCACAGATGGATTTCTCTTTAAAGGACTTAAAAATGTTTATCAAGAGCTGCTATGGGCATTATTTTATGTTGCCTATATGTTTATTTTTTGACTCTTAAAGGGACACTCCACTTTTCATGGAAATACACTAATTTTACAACGCACCTAGAGTTGAAAAGTTGAGTTTTAATTTAATTGAAATTTTTTGGAGTGAGATGCTAATGGTCTAATCCGATTCAGTGATCTATGCTAAACTAAGAACTAGGGCTGCACAATATTGCGATTTTTTTTTTATTTTTCTGTGATAAATATTGCGAAATGAATAGTTTCATCAGATGGTTTGATTGTTTTCTGAGACGTTTAACAGTATTTAGGAACAGAAATTGAATAATCAATAAAATGTTTTTCTTTGTCTCGTTTCTAGTTCAAGTATCTAAAAATCCATAGATCAATTAAAAATATTGTTTTGCTTTCACCTCCAGAAGAAATATATCAAAATTAAGAGTCAGTGGGTTAGTAAAATAATCTTATTTTCGCTTTAAAAAGTAGAAATTTGAACTAAACAAGACAAAAATTCTAAGATAATTTTTTTTATAATTTGTGTAAATTGTTAAATACAATTATTCTTTGTTACAACTCCAAACATCATCATTTTTTGTGCCCAAATGTTTTAAACTCTCTTGAAATGCTCAGTCGTGGGCCTTAAAACACATGAAAATAATAGTGACTAAGAGGAATTTGATTCAGACTCAACATTGCATATCCTGCGACGTGACTCTGGCAGATGCGCACATTGCGATATCGAAGCTGAAAACCTGGAAAAATCATGGATTTTTGACATGAGATTTACCAGGCCTGGAAAAGTTTTGGGAAAGTCATGAAAATTAGTTGAACAATTGTCTGTATACTTAAATATAGGTTAGTTGTCTTTACTTCTTTTCTGTCTGTCCATGGTCAAACGCATGCTCTCACATTATTACTGCTGTGTAAATACATTTTAGATAGATATAAAGATTGATTTAAACTATAAAACTATAAAATAGATTGTTGCATGTTTTATGATATGCTGTAATAACTTTAAACATGCATCATTTTTCGTGTTATTTATCACGTATACATAGACATTACATGAAACATTGGGTCAAGAAAATTCACTTGAAAGTCTTGGAAATGTAATTGAATTTTAGTAGTACAAATGTGTATGAACCCTGTATATAGTGTTATGCTATCTCCAAGAACCACAGTTTCAGTTAAAAATCCTTTTTAATGTTCAGTTGAAGACAAAATAAAACCTACATCTTGGATTGCCTGAAGGAAATATTTCTACTTTTAAAGGGCTAGCTCAACCAAACTTTTAAATTCTGTTGTGTTCCAACCTAACAAACACAATAAGGTATTTTTATTAAACCTGAGATGTTTTATCTTAGTAAAAATACTTCCAAAACAAAATTAGAAACTTTTTATCTCTTTGGAACAACACAAATTTGACTAAATGATGACAAATGGTTCATCTTTAATGAACTAACGCTTTAAATGCTCCACTTTCATTGCCTTCAAATTGGTATAAGCATTACAGCTAGATCTATACGTGGAAGTTTTATCAAATTTCCACAACTTAAGTGATATTATGCTGTTCGCTGACACTTTTTTCCTCATATAACCTCCAATGGAAGTATGCATTATTCATGTTAGAAAGCCAAGAGCATGAGGCTTGCTTTCAAACACTGGTTTTTAGAGTCTCCCAATGAAAACAGATCCTCCAAAGACTGACCGCTGACTAAAACATTCTGAGAATCACCCAGAAAATATGTCAACATAGTAATCACGGATTGTAAGATAAGCCAGTTTGTTGGGATCTTGGGTTGTCAAAAGTATTGACTTTGGTTATCCGTGTAGATGCGGCTTTTTTAAAATGCTCCAGTGTACGTGTAAATGTGTTTGCGCTTGGTGAACATTGGTGAAGCAATACCCTTCAGAGCCATTCCCAGTCATTTCTGTTGAGCACGTGAACACAACAGCCAGTCAGCAGTGTTCTGCTCAACAGTGCTCAAAGGTTAGCAGGAAAATGGACATTTTCTTTAAATAATGTCAGTACTGAAGTCGATACTATTGACAATACTAGGATCTCAATAGCTTTGCTTATCCAAGAAACCTAAAAGATTTTATTCAATTCGAAATAATTTCTTGTGTTCTGAAATTTTCTTCCATTCAAAAGCATAAAATGTAATAATAAAAAAAAGGTTTAGTGAGTTACATGCTGTCAAACTGGAGCACTTTATAGCTACTCTATCAGTTATGAAACCACTCTATAGACTGAGATCAGATGGAAGGGAACAGCAGTTTTTCTTTTTTCCAAATGTTATGCTGTGATGCCTTTGATCTCAAACCTCTCTGGATTGGATAGAAAGAACATCTGCTGCAAAGATTTCAGTCGTGAAGATGTTTTGAGATACAGGAACTGCCTTAGATGGAAAGGTTTAGTTCAGTGGCAAGACAATGTTGAGATGTAGTTTGCCATTTTATGGTATGCCAGTCACAGTGGATTCAGTCGCTTGGCCACACTTGTAAACCACAGAGGCCACAGTTCAAACCACATTTAAAAAGCCCCTATTATACATTATAAAGGGTCATATTTTGGTTTTGGGGGTTTCCAACAGCAGGCTAAAATGCATGTATGGTCAAAAAACACTTTCATTGTCTTATAATATGCATTTATTTTTACCTCATTATCCCAGCGACTCCTATATGAATCGTTCAGCGGTTTATTTGTTCCAAACCCCCTCCTTAGAGCGATGCTAAACTGCGCTGATTGGACCGATGACCCAGTCTGTTGCGATTGGTCGACATCATTCAGCGCGAGAGAATGCCCACCACGGCTTATCAAAATTAAAGTAGTCATAGCGTGTGCGTGAGCATATCTGCCAACACTCGTTTTTAGCAGGAGTCGCCCGTATTTCAGACACCTCACCCCCGAAACTAACCCCCCCCAGTCTCCCAGCATATCATTCTATTCTTAACCAGAAGTAAAAGAAGTGACACACATGCAGTATTTGTGCACACAGCGGCAAAAGCTGAACCATTATGAAACAGGGCCGCCGAATGTGTGTAGGAGAGCTGATGTAGCCATAGCAACGACAAACAACAGTAAAACGCAAGCTCACAAATGCATTTTAATCCGTAAACAAATCGGCACGCGTCGCGTTTACAACGTGCTTTTAGACCCGATATGAGAATATAAGTTAACCAGATACACTACAAGCGGTTACAAGTTACAAAACACAATTAAATGCATTATTTACAAGCTAGAGAAAACAATGAGGCAACCATTTTAATCGCACGTACTCACTTGTTGGATAGCAGGCCAGATTCACCGTCAGGAAATGTCCCGGTGCTCCGAATCCTCCGTTGTAAGCGTGTAGATTTCAGAAGCACTCCTCAGAGGGAACACAGCACAAGGCTGTTGTTTGTGGGCGGGGTTGGGGGTTTCGAATCTCCCGGGGCACAAATGGGCGGGGCTTATGTTTCGTGTTCACGTCATGCCGAAACGGCTAAAGACTCGTAAGCACGGCGATTCGTTTGAGGAACTAAGAGTCAACTCTTTCATGGATAAATCAATAGTTTTAAACACTGTGCACTTTCAGATTTAAGCCTTAGCTGGACATTTCACTTCACTTAGAGCTGTTACACACTGCATGCAAGCTCATTTTCAAAAACCCATAATAGGTGCTCTTTAAAGTGGCTTTTTTTCTGAATGCAGTGCTACTGGGATCAACACCCCAACTATTTTTGTTATTCTACAAATAGCAGCAAAATCTCACATCATGTTGGGTTTTATTAGCACCTAGCATCCTCTGGTTAGAGGACATGAGAGCGCTTGATACAGTGCCAGACTTCAGAGCTGAATCTCAGAATCGAGAGCAGGTCACCGAGCTGTAACCTTGACCTAGTTTCTGTCAGCAGTAATCTAATCCCAGCTACATCCTTTTATTGAAATGTTCAGTGTGGCTAGCACATGTGCAGGAGACGCAGGGTTCAATCTGTGATCTGGTACCATACAGACTCCATTGTTTAAATAGATTAACAGCTGAACCTAAACCTAATGTATATATTTTAGTAGAATTTTAAGGAGGTTGTATCAATTTAAGGGTTAATACTTTAAATTGACGTCGCTAATTGAAAGAAACATTTACATCCCATAAAACTACAGATAAGCCCGCTACTAATACATTCACGCCTTGTGTGTGAATAAGTAGGTAGACAGGCAGATGGGGAG
The DNA here is from genome assembly GCA_903798035.1 of Danio albolineatus. Taxonomy (NCBI): domain Eukaryota; kingdom Metazoa; phylum Chordata; class Actinopteri; order Cypriniformes; family Danionidae; genus Danio; species Danio albolineatus. The sequence continues at coordinate 14,316,950 of CAIGQQ010037719.1, read as the reverse complement.
ACGACGCATGTGCCAAACACCATCTGTGTATAAACATGTGCCCTCTCAACCACCCCATACATTTCCATTTATGCATTTGGCAGACGCTTTTATCCAAAGGATGTCTTGGATTATTGGAGTAGTAAATGTTTTTAATCATTTAGTTACATGCTATAGATGTGGCTTTGAGTAGGATCTGCACTCGCCTATAAAGAGCGCAAGGACTCGTTGTTGAAAGTCAATTAAAATGCTGAGGTAATGTCTTCTGGGAGTGGCCTCGGATAATTGCTGCTGTTACCCTGTGCCTTTAAACTGCTGTGATTTCTGCTGAGTGGGAATAGCGTATCAGAGGCATTTTTCATCATGTCAGGTACGCTCTATGAATTCAAGGTCACATGGAAATTGCGGTCCCAGTATAAAGAGGCGTAAGATGTTGGTCATAGCACCAAAGCATCAAAATGTTGTATGTACTGTACGTTATATGATTCATTAGCATCCCCTATATGAGCCATGCAATTAAAATATGATGGGAAAAAGGCACTTCTGTCTCCTCGTGGTGCCTGTTCATGCAAGCATGTAGAGGTTTGCAGAGACATCTAGTGTGAGAGGAGGAATATTGCACTTATTGGCAACCTTCCTTACATGTCTTTACTTTCTTTTGTATCGTTTTTTTTTACCAGAATAACTATCTTGTGTTTATGGCGGAGCTCTTCTGGTGGTTCGAGGTTGTTAAGCCGCCATTCGTTCAGCCTCAGGTGTTGGACACTGAAGGTAATCTATATTTACAATATAACGCTTTCCTCCAGAAATAACTGTGGTCTTTGTGTTTGCATATTGACACTTGTGTACTGTGATTTCTAGCACCAGCTCCTTCGCTGAAAGATCTGCCATCTGTGCCCATCTCTAAAGTCACAAAGAGAAGTTTCATGGAAAGACCTCCCAGTCCAGATAGACCAAGGTATATCAAAAATCACTAATGAATACTTCCCCCTTATGCTTTATGTAGTTTGAATGTCAAGTTGTATCAATTTTGTGTTGCATAAACTTTTTAACATTGTATTGATATTAATATTTTTTTATGTTTAAAGTCTCCCCCTTCGACCTCAACCACAGACTTCAGGCTCAAGTGAGTCCCAAGTCCTGAATTATCATTTGTTGACAACAATAGTACCAAACTGAAATATGTCCAGAGCTATAAATGCTTATGTATGTGTGCTGTACAGGTGAGATCAAGAGATCAACCTCAATGTCGTTTGTGGAGAGCTTTATGGGCACTTGGCCCAAAGAGAAGAAGTAAGTGCATCTCCTTATTAACACTTAAATGCACAGACTTTTAAATGACATGACATTAAATACCATCATGTCTTTTTTTCTTAAGATCTCCTGTTCAGGGAGTGTCCTTTGAAATCCCACTTGATAAAGAGAGTAACAACCAAACACCTACTGGCCGAGGGATGACTCGGTCTGTCAGCACTGAAGGGTTTGGTTTCAAGATGCCCCACGGAACCAGAGGCATAAAGAGAAACTTGTCCTTTCAGCCTGTCAATGGCAAGAACATGGGCATCGAGGAGGAAGGCTGTCCTGACACCCTGTCAGAAAATCATAACAGCCGTCTAAATGGCTCAGGGCCACCTAGCATTGAAGAGGCCCTTGAGATCATCCACAACTCAGAGAAAAAATCACAGAGCCCCAGGACCCATGTGGCTAATGAAGGCTTCTTTCTTCACCTCCAGAGTAAAAGTGAATTTAACCCCAAAGCCCCAAAGGATACTCAGCTAGATTCAGTATCGGAATCATCTAAAGGGGTTGCTAGCACATCCACCACTGAAGTAGACACTGGCATCCATGTGCGGACAGAGGACATCCAAGAGACACTCGATGAGGACTCATCCCTAAGAGATTGCACTGTCAGTATGGAGTTTGACATGGATCAAGACTTTGAGACGAGAGCTTCTCGTAGCCAGGGCTCTACAAGCCCATGTCCCAGCAGCCTTAGTGCCAAGTCCCCTGCAGGAAGTATCCCAACCCCTGCTTTCACGCCTGGGATTAAATTCACCAGCTTTGCTGAGCAGAAATTCCGTAAACTCAATCCAAACACAGAAACCAAAGGTGCTCCTTCCCAAGGCGCAACACCAGATGGGTCAGATCTTGCTATTCCTCACTCTGTCTCTTGGGCCCCTTCTCCTGAGATCAGCCCTGCACATCAACCGTCCAAGGACCCAGCTCAGGCCATGGCTGCAGAAATGGTGCAGCTGCGCATGAGACTGGAAGAGAAGCGTCGAGCCATTGAGGCCCAGAAGAAGAAAGTGGAGGCAGCCTTTACTCGACACCGTCAGAAGATGGGACGCAGCGCTTTCCTCACAGTTGTCAAGAGGAAAGGAGTAGATGGTGCATCACCATCTCAGGAGGACACTCCCACCTCAGAGGAGAACAAAACACCAGTGGGCACACCCCAGCTCGTTAAATCTCCACTGAAGTCTGCTGGTGAGGACGGCACATCTGAGGCAGACCTGATGGAATACACACGCTCCATTGAGAAGCTGAATGCTTCTCTGAGCTTCTTGCAGACTGAGATGCAGCGACTGGCCCAACAGCAGGAGGTAATCATGCAGATGCGAGAGCAACAAGCTTGGGTTGTGTCACCACATCAGCCTTCGCCACAAAAGCAGGTACGAGAGCTCAGAGGGAGTGGGGCGCGCTCTTCTGGGTCTCCCTCACCGGCAGATTCCCCTAGAGCCACACACCGTTCCCCTACTAATCTAAAGAGGAAGTCTGCCTCTTTCCATTCCAAGACACCAAGAACACCAAGACCCAGTGAGCTAAAGATTGCTCCTTTTAATAGAGTTTTGACCGTCCCACAGTCAGTGGACAGCATACCACGCCTAAGAAGATTCTCCCCATCTCAGCCCATGTCCTGCTCATTTTCCTATATGGGAAACGAGAAGAAACCGCAATCAACCGCTGACAAAGACATTGAGCAAGGCCTTGAGGCATTGTCAATTGAATGTTCTTCTGATACTATCACCTCCCCAACCAAAGAATCCCAACAGGCTGTAACTGAAGACACTGACCTGCATGCTAAGAAGCCAGAAAATGAGGAAGAGGAGAGTATGAAGGACATCAAGCAAACAGAAGAAAGGGAAAAGCTGAAGAAACCAACAACTGACATTAAGCCTGCAGTGGAAACTACTGTTTCTGAGGTTTTGTCGCAGATTGTAATGGAGACCGTTATTGTTACTCCCACAGAGCCATTCGACATTGTCCATCAAACCAATAAAAATCTGATTGAGGTCCCGCTATCTGTTCTGAAACCGCTGGATGGACAGACATCAGAAGAGGAAGTGGAGAAGGAGGCCTCTGGGGAAAATAAGGATGATGATCAGAAAGCGTGTCGGGGATTCTTCTTCAAGGTAGATAGGAATCCTTAGTCTTTAGTTGTGACTACTTAGTGGTGAATGTGAACTCAAGTGTCAGTATTGTTATTCTTGATCATTTAAGTGCAAGTTAAGTTTAGCTAACATTTTGTGCAGTGTGCAGTCATAGAAGGAGGTTACTTCGGGACAGTTTGCTGGAAAATGCAGCTGTTCTATCCAGGTCAAACTAAAACTGAGGCAAAGAAATAATTTATGATGTTAGCTTTCTGCAGGGACTTTGAGCTGTGTGGTTTATTTAACTCATCAAGACTAGTCACATCAGTAACATCAACAGAGATGATTGACTGATTGATTGATATAATTTCTTATAATGTGTTTATGTTGTCAGGATGATATGAAGGAAGAGGACATCATGGCCATGAAGCGAGCAGCACTTCTGGAAAAAAGGCTAAGACGAGAACGGGAAAGCCAACAGAGAAAACAGCAGCTGGAGGCCGAGCATGAGCAGAAGAAAGAGGAGGCTAGGTAACAGCCAGCTCAGCTGTCAATCAAAGAGTCTAAACTCCTCCCCCTTATTCTGAACTCTAATATATGTTTCGCTCCACAGGTTAAAAGCAGAGGAAGAACGCCTGAAGAAAGAAGAAGAAAAAGCTCGGCGAGAGTTTATCAAGCAGGAATACCTGAGGAGGAAACAGCTGAAGCTGATGGAGGACATGGACACGCTTGTCAAACCGCGGCCAACAGGAGCAAAGCAGAGGAAACCACGGCCCAAGTCCATCCATAGAGATGTGATGGAGTCCCCTAGGACTCCCGTCAGGGCCACGGCAGGTAAAGGGTGACCCCCTACTGGCAAAGCCCAGTACTGCATGCTTTGTGCTACTCTCAGCCTTTCCTTTTCCAGCTCACTGCATCCCTCTGCGTTTCATACTAACTAGAACTTGAACTTTACTTGCTCAAAATATCTGTTCTATTCTAACCTGTTTACACATTGTCTAACCAATCTAACAAAGCAGTTGAACTATTTCATGTAATCTGGCTCGAATTCCTCCTTTTTGACACAACCAGCTTTACAGTATATTAAAGTTACACCTTGATTTGAGTTGTAGTACTTCATACACAAACTCATTTAAATGTGTTTACAAGACATTAAAGAAGTTAGCTAGATAACTGCAGAGAGCTGTCCTGTTATGAGGGTAACACAAAGTTCGGTGGGCTTGCTGTTGTCTTGTGTAACTGTGGATCCTGTCCCGTTTTGTGTTTTGAATCCAGGTTCACGACCTCGTGTTTTTTCAGTTTCCAGCCTGTCTCTGGCTTCTCTTGGAGATAATGACAGCATCAACTCAGATAAGAAAACACCCAGGTAAGAGTTAAAACTGTTAGAAGAAAAATATAGTTATTTATTTCCTGTTTCCTAGCAATTGTATACATTTCTGTATCTTTAATGTACAATACTAACCTCGTATCTTTGAATTTTCTGTATTTTTTCCTTCAAATTCTTGAATGTTCTTGCTTCTTAGAAGCAATAGCTTAGCATCTGGCAGTCTTTTCTTCTTTTTGAACTCTCCTCGTGTGAGAAATAGAAGGTCAGTCATAGTTGGATAAGACTCTTTGTGCTTCAATCTTCTGTTGAAGAAGAACATCCTATTTTGCTTTGAGTTCAGCAGCAACACGAGGAATGATCCCCATCTTTGAGCAATAAAGATGGCTACGATAGCTCACCCATCACTGCTTTTTTGGTTTTATTTTGACATTATTAAACTAGCAGATATTTAATTCACTAACTGGCACTGAATGGCACTTAAACAAAAACTACAATAAAGATCTGCACTTCACGCTTATGTCAGAAGCTTTAAAAAATAAAATACTAATTATTAAACACCATAATTAATTTTGTTGCTTTAAAACTGTCATATTAAAACTATTATTGGTGTCTCATCTGGCTCTGATTACAATTACATATAAATGACTTATCTAAAACACGCATTTATGATTAAGTAGTCCTCACTGCCTGATTTTGCATGAGAGCAGGAGTTGTTAAATATATCCTAACTGTTCCTTGTCAAAATTTGACTGACTTTATCATGCCATCCCAGTAGGCCTGACTCAGCAGACGGATGCCTGTCACCCACCCGCAGCCGTAACGGAGAGAAAGACTGGGAGAACGGTTCAACCACATCCTCCCTGACATCCAACACTGAATACACTGGTAACAACAACAAAAATCTGTATTTGAATGCTGCAGTTCCACCTCCAGTCCACCAGAGGGAGGTCAATGCCTGTATGTTAGTTCTGAGCAATACTCTCTACGTTTGAGCTTTTCTAAGCACCTGTACGCTTCGGTTAAGTGTTTTTGCCAAATATAATATTTAACATTTTGAACTTAGCTCACGCATTTTACATATGACCATGAAAGGACACCAGAAAATCACACAAAGATTCTGGTTTTAACTGATTCTCACAAATTTTACCTACATTTAACTATATTATTCTTGTTTTAGGAGTTAAGGTCTTTGCATATTAAAGTCTAAAATTTCGTATGCGTTTTCTCGATTCATATCTGAAATATTCATCATGTACATACACCTCCCACACTGAGTCTGACACGTTAATTAATCCATTCCCAAAAAACACAAAACATTTCAGAGTCGATTCAAGCAGTGATACTTTGTTCTCCTCTCTAAAGTAGAACAATAAAGAGAAACAGGCTACATAAATTCTGTGTTCATCCAATACAGCTGAGAGGAAGGAGAGTCCTCCTTATGAAAGATCTGTGCTGGATTATCCCCAAATACAAAGTTTATTTCAGGAAATCAGTGGACTTTTAATACATTGCTTGTGATACTTCACACAAATCCTTAACAGAGATTAGTAGTACTACAGGCCTAGACATTATTATTGATGGCAGCCGCGTCGACGTATCAGAGGACCGCAGCGGACGATGAGGCATCTAGCTTTTTTTATTATAATGTCTTTGGGGAGTACGTCAAATGTATGGACACAGCAGCAGGGGAGAGGTGTGCCAGTCACTGAATTCAGCATATATGGCTTTTCAACTCCACATTCTGTCTTATATTATGCACTGTGTTTTTCATAAAGTTAGCTATGGCTCAAGTAATGGCATTCTGTATTTAGCTTTTTGCTTATATGGTGGCTGTGAACTGTCAAAAAAAGCAATCTTTTTCAGCACTTTTTCAAATGCGAAAAACGAAACAACATGAGGTTGAACTTATTTTTTTATGTGCGTAAATTTATTCCAGATGAAAATTTTGGATTTAGTGTGCAATAACCTTTAGTTTACTGGTGGACGCATCTGCTATTTGGTGTCTTTGCACTTTAGGAATGGTTTGCATTTAGAAAATGTAGTTCCTATAACTAAGTTCCTATAACTGAGTTCTTATAACTTCTCCTTGTGAAAGCCACTTATGTATTAGAATCATGACTGAGTTTAAATCCTGCTAGCGCAACAGCAACTTTAGTGGTCTTGTGGGCTTGTTTGAATCCATTCGACCACTGGAGTGTTAAAGGGCCACGAAACCCCCCTGTCTCAGCAGGGTGTTTTCACACCTACAGTCTGGAAAAGCTCAGGAAAGTGGGTGTGTCTGTTTAGGTGGGAGTGTCAGGGGAGGGACAGAGGGAAGGTTTTGCATAAAAATGGGAGTTTCCATTTGTGCAAACACGGATTTTTAAACAGTCAACACACAAACACAGACACGGGGAGAAAGACAGTGACTGTTTACATTGACATCAGTAATCCAATTATTTGCCAAATTATCAATTTGTCGACTTTAACTGCAGTTTGGCACTTTCACTCAGGAAGATTTCCTGCGTGTCCCTCGTGACAAACGAGATATTAAATGTGTGTAACTGCTGGAGGAGTGCAGATTTAATGGAGTGTTTGATACCGCACGGCGTTTGTTAGAAAAAAAAAACCTCCACATTTCTTGGTAACTTAGACGTCCTCGGTAGGCAGCGTCAGAAAGCCGTGTGTGTTTAGACTATCCTGTCACGACACGTGGCGAAAATTCTACACGACGGTAACCGTTTGATTAGGGTGTTTATATGTTTACACTCAGAGAGCAGCATTCTCACACCAAATCTGTAGAGACAGGAAAATCAACACCAACTGGACCGCGGCTATTTTTTGAAAAGGAGACGAGCGGCAAATCGGGATTTTACTATTTGCAGATGCGGAAAGCTCTCGGGTAAAAATGTTCCTTACAAACGCATTTCTGTCACGTGCGCTGTAATCCACCCTGAGTCCAGTTGCTCTCTCATAGCGGGGAAATGAAAGCAAAACTTTCATTGGAGCACGTTTATAAACACAACACTGGCGATCTGTGTCTGCAAACAATTCTTCTTCCACTTGTTTTGGCTCTCTGCTGTCTGAAAACTGTAGCAGGTAAACAATCTTTGCACTATCATGCATATTAATGAAGTTGCACCGCATACACAATAAAGCACGCTGATTGGTTTGAACCAAGTTTATCTCATGAATCAATGCTGCACGCTGAGAGACGTCACGATGCACTCGCAGGTACAGACATCCACTCTCCACGCTGGAATACACGCATGGATCTCGTCGACGTGACGCAGCTTCAAAAATTCATTTCAAACCGGAAGAACGAATTTGCTTGAAATAATGCCAAAACAACCAATTTTCACATTTTAGTGAAATATACGTGTCCTAATAGTGTTTGTAGCAGCGTGGGACACAAAAATGACTGTCAACAGCTCAAAAAATGTGTTTTGGTGTTTCGTGACCCTTTAAGACCATGAAATGCTTTAATACCAGGTGTGAACCGGGCTTTGTGACCAAACTTACACCTGAATACAAAATGATTAAATCAAATCAACTCCCTCTAGAGGATCGGAGGGTGAACAGCAGTCTCATATGCTACCATAGCTTTATATTTTATTATACCACCTCCATTTTTTTCCTGCAGGTCCTAAATTATACAAAGAGCCCAGTGCGAAGTCCAACAAGCATATAATTCAGAATGCTTTGGCACATTGCTGTTTGGCTGGCAAAGTCAACGAGGGACAGAAAAACAAGATTTTGGAGGTAAAGACACTGTTTTTGTACATACATTTCTGTGTAATTAAAAGCACTAGGTTTTATTGATCATATTTGCTTTCTCAAGGAAATGGAGAAATCAGGGGCTAACAACTTTCTGATCCTGTTTCGGGATTCCGGCTGCCAGTTTCGCTCTCTCTACATGTACTGCCCCGAAGCAGAAGAGATCAACAAGTTGGCCGGCATTGGTCCTAAAACCATCTCGCGCAAGATGATCGACGGCCTCTACAAGTACAACTCAGACAGGAAGCAGTTCAGCCAAATTCCAGCCAAGACCATGTCGGCAAACGTCGACGCCATAACCATCCACAGCCACTTGTGGCAGACCAAAAAACCAGGAACGCCCAAGAAAGTAGCGGCTGTCAAGTCCTAGTGTTTCTCAGCATGGGACGCACTCAATCTCAATGCACTTGTTTGTACATATTCAAATCCTGCGACACTTTTTACACTCTTCCGTCAGTTGTCGTTCAGACACACACACACGTTTGCGAAAAAAAAAAAAAAATATGCACAACTGGAATGTAAAACTCTACGGGATGGATCAAACTCCCAAATCTGTGTGTTTTACTGCACCGCGTACATGTCGTTTTTATTTAAACGTGCCAAAAGAATAAGAATAACTAATGAAAGTTTGTCATGTGTGACCTGTTATTTTAATTTGGTACACTAACGCACTGAATGTTCTTAGTTTGTACAGAAATCTCGCACATATGTTAACGTGTGGCCTTATGTTGCTTCATTTTCGATGTTTTTGTTTGATTTCGTTTTGAACAACTGTCCTGATATGATTGTACGGCTGCTTATGGAACGTTTCTCACATAGCTTGTGATCCTGAAGGTTCCTGTCATATCTACACTGCCTGACAAAAGTCTTGTCGTTGATCCCAGTTGTAAGAGCAACAGATAATGACTTGACTTCTAGTTGATCATTTGGAAAAGTGGCAGAAGGGTTAATTGAACTGCATCCCAATCTTCACAAATACTGCAGAAGACCTGTTGGAACCCGCATGGACCCTAGATTCTCACAGAAATCTGTCAAGTTTGCTGAAGGAAAAATCATGGTTTGGGGTTACATTCAGTATGTGGGTATCCGAGAGATCTGTAGAGTGAATGGCAACAGCAACAGCCTGAGGTATCAAGACATTTGTGCTGCCCATTACATTACAAACCACAGGAGAGGGCAAGATCTTCAGCAGGATAGCGCTCCTTCTTATACTTCAGCCTCCACATCAAAGATCCTGAAAGCAAAGGAGGTCAAGGTGCTCCAGGATTGGCCAGCGCAGTCACCAGATATGAACATTATTGAGTATTCTGGAGTAAGATGAAGGAGAAGACATTGAAGATGACTCAGGGAGTCCTGCAAGAACTTTTTTGCCATTCCAGATGACTTTATTAATAAGTTAGAGTCATTGCAGAGATGTATGGATTCAGTCCTCCAAGCTCATGGGAGTCATACATAATATTAATTCTTTTTTCACTGCACTACGATGTTATATTCTATACTGTACATTAGCAAAGTCAGACCTATCTGTCCTAATTAAATAATTAAAAATCAAGTACGATCATATTTTATTTTGGTAAAATAAGTGTAATCTAGAGGTCTTTGCCTTTCATAGAAGCCATTTCTGATACCAATTGATCAACTAGAAGTCAAGTTATTATTTGTTGTTCCTAAAACTTGGATAGGCGACAAGACTTTTGTCAAGTAGTGTAGTATACATCAACCAGCGTGCTAATGTGCAGTAAGTGGCATTGTTTGCAGGCCGAACCCACTTTCAATGGGTTTCAATATTATCTAATGGCATTGATTCACAGCAGGATTGTGAATTCGTTTCATTTGATTTCGTTCCAATATGTGTATGTGCTTTTTTTATATATATAAATTGTATTGGGTTTTTTTTTTTTTGACCGACTGAAGGAAATGTTCAGCATAATGATCTATTTAATCAGTATTTATCTTTCATAAAAGGTCTTAAGTAAGACGAGTGGTTTTGTTACGTTAGTTTAAAAACTAAATGTGTGGATTATGCTGGACTGAATTGTACTCCGAGGTCATGTGCTGGAGTAATAATCATGTTCAGAATGCTTTTGTACTGTAATGTAAGGTTGTGTTGTTGACCGATCTGGAGAACAGTATTTACCAGTTTTGGATCACAAAGAAGTATTAAAAGCAGTTTGCCAAATTGTATATTTTTCCCGGATTGTTGGAGCCATAAAGCTGAGGGCTAAATAGTTTGATTGGTAAATTATTTTAAATAATAATAATAATAATAATAATAATGAAATATTTTGGCTTAAGAACTCAATCATGCCACATTTTGTGCGCCTATTGCCTGACAATTTAAGACATTTTGTATATTAATCTGTAGGCATTCGCTCTTAATGTATGACCACTTTCGTTAATTTCGAAAATTAGTGAAAACTGGCAAATGTGACATTTTGGTGACAATTTTGGGCAAACAAAATAAGGTAAACAGTGTACCAAAATATTAAATGGCTTATACCAAGCAGCTTGGTTAACAACATTTTTCTATAACTGCAAAATATACTTGGGAAAACATTCGACACTTCCAAATTTCGATTTTAATGGTGCAAATGTGGCCACAACTTCAATCATCTTAAGGCAGAATGTGGTTTTATACGGGTAGAGGCTTTTGTTGCCTGACAGAAACAGCCTTTCTTGTGTGTCCTTTATTTCAGTAGGAATTGTACAAAACAACTACAAACAAATAAAAAAAAAACGATTTTTGGTGCTTGCCTCCTGCAACATTAACTTACTCACCTGTTCTCCCATACAAACATTTACCTAGTGTTAATGTATCAGTGTTTGGACCAGGAAATGATCCTGAAAACACAGTAGCTGATATCTTACATCCATTAGAAAAGGTACTACTGGAAACAGATCTCATTGGGACATTCCTAGCATCAAACGAGGGTTATTTAACTGTAAATGAGCACGATAGAAAACTGTACAGTGTGTGTTTTCTGATCTCTCCAGCACGTCTCTCGCTCTCTCTCTCTTATTTTCCTTTCTTTCAGGCGCTGTGCTGTCATATTGTTCAAGTAACATGTTCGATTTCAATTGCATTCAATAAATTTCGCATGGCCTCATGTGCAGCCTGCTGATTATTGTTGATCATTAATGAATTCTTAGTTTAGGAATGCATGCAACGACGATGGCTCAGTGGTTAGCACTGTCGCCTCGCAGCAAGAAGGTTGCTGGCTCGAGTCCTGGCTGGGTCAGTCGGCATTTCTGTGTGGAGTTTGCTTCTTTTCCCCTTGTGTTCCTGTGGGTTTCCTCCGGATGCTCCGGTTTCCCCCACAGTCCAAAGACAATGTGCTAAAGGTGAATTGAAAGAACTAAATTGGCCATAGTGTATGTGTAAATGAGTTTGTATGGATGTTTCCCAGTACTGGGTTGTGGCTGGAAGTGCATCCGCTGTGTAAACATACAGTATGCTGGAATAGTTGGTGGTTCATTCCACTGTGGCAACTTCTGAAATAGAGACTAAGCCGGAAAAATGAAGATTAACGAATGAATGTAGGCCGATGCAACATTCATTCATTCATTTTCTCTTCGGCTTGGTCCCTTTATTAATCCAGTGTCGCCACAGTGGAATGAACCGCCAACTTATCCAGCATTTGTTTTACGCAGCGGATGCCCTTCCAGCTGCAACCCATCTCTGGGAAACATCCATACATTCTCATTCACACACATACAGTACACTACAGACAATTTAGCCTACCCAATTCACCTGTACCGCATGTCTTTGGACTTTGGGAGAAACCGGAGCATCCGGAGGAAACCCACGCTAAAACTGGGAGAATATGCAAACTCCACACAGAAACGCCAACTGACCCAGCCGAGGACCAGTGACCTTCTTGCTGTCACTACCTTCTGCGCCACCACCTATTCAACAATGAGTACTAAAACTAGTGCAGTTTCTAGATCAGGGGTGGGCAAACTCAATCCTTAAGGGCCGGTGTCCTGCACAGTTTAGCTCCAACTCTAATCAAACACACCTGCTTATAGATTTCTAGTGATCTTGAAGACACTGATTAGCATGTCCAGGTGTGTTTGATTAGTGTTGATGCTAAACTGTGCAGGACACCGGCCCTCCAGGATCGAGTTTGCCCACCCCTGCTCTAGATATTAGTCCATATAAGTAAGGGCCAGAATTATTGGATATTAAATCAGTTTTGAGGGCTTCTTAAAGAATCACTCTAGAAGATTCATGTCCATGTGTCCTGTCATAAGAAAAAAAAATGCAAGTCCATAGATACAGTAAGTTTTTTGTAGGGTTTTAAAAGAAATATTGTGAATGTTTTAGAACCGCTATTACATATTTCATTTAACAAACATTGAATAATTAATGTAATTAATTATTAATAAACATTAAATAATTCAATTAAAAATTCACCTATATTCATGTCTTTGGACTGTGAGGGAAACCGGAGCACCCGGAGGAAATCCACAGCAACACAGGGAGAACATGCTAACTTCACACAGAAACGCCAACTGACCCAGCAGGTGCTCGAACCGGTGACCTTCTTGCTGTGAGGCGACAGTGCTAACTCACCGAACTCTGTGTGAACAAACAAGTGCATTTCATAACAGAGAATGAATGTGGCAGTAGCCTAAGTATGTATTGTGACTACTGTTTTAATTTGTAATAATAATTTCCTCGTGTACTTCCTCCTTTCGTCGCAGCAGAAATGTTTTATCAGAGAAAGAGCTCTACGGTGCCCACACGCTCTTCTTATTGGCTGAAGTTGATTAATTCCTGAATACTTTTAATTTTATCACTTCCTAATTTTAATTAAACATTTATAGACATTCAAAAAGTCTTATTATTAAGAGCCTGTTATTTTATATTCATATAGGCTAAGGCTAATCAGTCATAAATTATCTGTATCATTAATTAATTCATCTTCTTTCAGTCCCTTTATTGTTCTGGGGTCGCCACAGCGGAATGAACCGAAAAGAAAACGATAAAAACATGTTAAAATAAAAAGTCAAATTAAACAGTGTTTAAAAAGGAGAAAGAAAAAAAGTTCACCTTCAAAACCACAACTGATACTTTACAAGCATTATGTAGCAGACAGGTGATTCATGAGGACGTGACGTCACGCTCATTCAGGTGTGGTGTGGGTTACGCGCACGCACTTTACTCATTTCTACGTAGCAGCAGTTTACGCTCGATGCGACACGCTGACAGAAAACAGTTTCACGAAGGACATTTGCATCAACAGCGTTTCTGACATCTCAGGTGAGTTGATTTATATATGTTTTCGGGCGAGTGATAATATTTGTTTAACCTTATTAAGAGGACTGAAAGACTTTGTTAGGTGCTACAGTCATTCAAATCGTGTATTAGCTTGTGTGTTCAGTGTTTACAGTGAGTCCATGTTCATTATGCTTTAGTTTGATATCAGTTTACTTAATAAATGTACATATAAATGTTACCTATTGAGGAAGAAGCTGTGAAAATGAGCAATGATAGCCAAATAGATGTTTGTGTACAGTGCAGTATATGCAGTTTCCACATTTCCACAAATGGTTCCTTTTTTTCTCGTAAGTTAATTTATTCGATATATCATTCCTTTTAGCACATATTTGAAGAGTTTTAAACGATAAAACAGTTGCTCAAATTGAGGATGACAAATATTTATTTATTTATTTATTTGAACTTATGAAACTCGTCCTTGCTAATCAAAAGAAAATGACAACTTTGTTTTTTTGTGATATTGTGATTCCTAATTTACCCTTTCACAAGTTATAGCTAAACTGCTCAGTATTTTATTGAGGTAAAGTTGGTTTTATATTTGCACATTTCAGCAGTCCCTATATTGTTTACAACGTTAATTTGACTGTTAGGTCTGAAATCACACGTAAGTATGACTTCCAAACAATATTAGCACTATTTAAATGACCAACAATGTTGTTCTTTGATAGTCATTGGCTGCTTATATGATTTCCCTCTTTGCTTTGCAAATAATACTTTTGTAAAATTATATTATTAGGGAGAACGTCCGGATGTGCGAATATAAAACCAACTTTACCTCAATCAGAATTTCTGTTTACCACTAACATTAAAACATTCTTAAATGAAGTTACGTTTACTTGAGATGCAAGCTAAAGAAATTAAGTATTGTTGTCTTTAAAATGTGTCCAGATTAAGTTGAGTTTATTCTTATAAACCAGAACAAATAGTCAAATCATGAACGTTGTCAGAAATCCGTTTTTGTTTTAATAATCTTTGACATTTGCACTAGAGATAAAAGTAAAAAACACTCATGACAGTTTGATGAGCATAAAGTGCACAAAGATATTTCATATTTTAGTGTTTGATATGAGAGTTAATCAAACCACAAAAAGTAATAAAGGTCAGCATTAAGTTTAAAATGTTTCACTATAAAATAGACTCAAAGGGGATTCCATGGATTTACTAATTTTTTTTTAAGGAAAGTTGTTGTAAACAATTTATTTGTGCTGAATTTAAACGAATTGAACATGACTAAATTTATTTTGTTTGTTTAAATTTATCCCATATCAATTGTTTGCAACAATTTTGCAGACATCAATTTATTCAGTGTGCTTGTGCGCTCCCTTCAAATGTACATTTAGGAAATAAATAAAAGTATTGTGTTCCTTTTGGGTTTACTTCCTCTTAAAAGGATAGTTCACCTAAAAATTAATATTTCCTCATAATGTTTTGAATTTCGTTCTTTTATTGAACACAACAGGAAGATATTCTGAACAATGTTGGTAAACGGGGTGACACGGTGGCTCAGTGGTTAGCCCAGTCGCCTCACAGCAAGAAGGTCGCTGGTTCGAGTCCCGGCTGGGTCAGTAGGCATTTTTGTGTGGAGTTTGCATGTTCTCCCTGTGTTGGCGTGGGTTCCCTCCGGGTGCTCCGGTTTCGCCACAGTCCAAAGACATGCGCTAAAGGTGAATTGAATAAACTTAATTGGCCGTAGTGTATGAGTGTGTGTGTGTGTGAATGTGAGTGTATAGGTGTTTCCTAGTACTGGGTTGCAGCTGGAAGGGAATTCACTGTGTAAAACGTAAGTTGGATAAGTTGGGGGTTCATTCCGCTGTGGTGACCCCTGATGAATAAAGGGACTAAGCTGAAAGAAAATGAATGATGTTGGTAAACAAAAAGCTATTAACATGCATGGTAGTAGCAAAAAAACACCTATAAAAGTCAGTGGCTGTTTTTCCAGCATTCTTCAGTTTATCTTCCTTTGTGTTCGACAGGAGAAAGAAACTCAAACAGGTTTGAAGGATGAGTTAATGATTGACGATGGGTAAACTATTCTTTGAAATAGCTTCTTCTTTTTTAATTACCTACACTCACATCATCATCATCTAAACCTCACCAGAATAGCATCTCTGTCATATTTAATTTGCTGACACACCAAAACTCAAAAATTTTAAGTGTGACATAATATCTCGAATACTCTTTTTCGAGGCCACTGTAAGAGACATATCACTGATCATAATAAAACACTGAGATAACCTCAACAGCTCCTCAAGTCCTGTTCCGACTTGCCTGAACGCCAGTAGGGAATGTTGCTGTTTTCACACCCCACAAGTCTTCAATTGATGCATCTCATTCTTTTAGGCTATAAATACAAAATTTTAGCGCCTTGTGTGCAAAACAAAGCCTATAGTAGCAAGCACAATAGCATTTCTTTGTTGTTATTGTTTACCAAAGAGCTTTAACCTTTAGCTTATGAGCAACACATTCACCATTCAACAGTTATTTGTTTTAGCGAACTGAACGAACAAAAGCCTAACCCCATAAACTGAGTGGGTGTGTTTTTTTGTTCCAACGTAAAAGTGTTGCGCAACGTGAGTGACACATGAAGTGTCATTGGAAAAGCTGCAGGTTAATGAATCACATATTTAGTGTTCGTTTAACCTGAACCGTTCCAATACTCTGGAAACATTATCTTACAGTTCAAGTTAAAAAGCCTTTATTTATACCTGAAGCTGGAACGACCGGTTGTAGAATTGTTTTTCCGAAATGATTGTATGACACGTTAGAGATATTAACGCTGAGTGGAGAGTGATTAGCGTTAATGTTTTTAATAGCAGCAATGTGTCATTGTGAGGGTCTTTTGATGACCTGTGACTGATATCACTTCCTGTTTTAGGTTGGCTGTTTTGTTTTGTTGTTTTTTGCTCATAAATGTTTTTAGTGCCACAGAAATATTTATTTATTACAGTTGTACAGTTACATCTACAGATAATTAATAAATTAAAATGTAATTAATTAAATATCTATATTATAAAAAAACAGTAAAAGGTAAAGTGTTTGATTTATTGTCTGTAAAATATTTTATTTTGTTGTTATTTATATATGTAAAAATACCTTTATATTCCCATAATTAATTTATTGTAGACTATATCTGTCTATCTGTTTATTATAAAAGCACTTTAAGACATATATTTGCAACTTAATTAATATATACATAAATGAATAATGTTCTTTAATTTATTCAACAATGTATAATTTTACAATTATGTCAGTTAGAAAGCATTATTAATGAACAGTTGGTATTTTTATGTATTTCCAATTAAATTAAAAGGAACAAAATCTTTAATTTGTTAACTCAAACTCTGCAAGAAATCTTTAAAATAATTATTGAAATGCTATTTTCATATTATTTTAATAATAATATTTAATATTTTTATTGCTAAAATGGTATTAATAATTTTAGGCAATGATTATATGGTTTAATTCATTTATATTTATTTATTTACCTAATTTATTATTTTAAAACATGATTTTAAAAAAATTATCATATATTTAACCAAATAACTTTTTTTGATAAGGCAATATTGGGGAAAAAGATTCAAGTAATGCTCTTTAAAAACTGAAGTATTTGACATTTTCAGGCTATTATTTCTTGATCTTAAAGTTTCAGCGTTCAGTTAAACTGTCAGTGGAGCGTGCGGTCAGGAGCGTCTCGTCAGAATGTCAACATTTCAAACATGTCAAAGGCTGTGAATTATATCACACAGCCTCACGCAAGCACACAAACTCTGTTTACCCTCGAGCATCAACAATTTCAGGTATCCTCATTCCTCGTACCCCAATCCACACATGCCTGAGCCTGTCTCACTTTTTAAGACCAGACACTACTATAGACAAAGAAAAACAAAACACTTTTTTTTCCATTTTCAAATTTGGGACTTGGTTTTTCTTGGCCTTTTTTCAATAATGTAAAGAGAACATCCATAATACACGTTTTTTTGTTGTTGTTGTTGTTTGTTTGTTTTTTGTCACACTTTATCTGTATATGGTTTCCATCTTTAAGTAAATCTTTTGACTTTGACACTTTATTGTCATTCAGATGTACTGGTCTATAAATTTTACATCTAATTTATGGCATAATGAAACCTTTTTTGCACAAGTCTAAAACAACCTGAAGCAAGCATAAAAGCTGTTTTGCAAATTAAAGGATATTTGAACACTCGTTTCTCATGCAATGCTTCCAAATGCACCTTAAACCCAGCTAATGCGTGTCTGTAGATTTCAATTACAATACATGTTTATACATATTTTTAAAAGCTGTTTCCTGAAAAATTCTGTTTTATCCTACATTGGGTCATGAATCTCGACTTCAGCATCACTTGCAAACACCAAACTGCAGATCTTTAGAGTGATTTGTTCATAGTATACATAATTTGCCTGATTATATGCAACTATTCATTCAAGTAGTTGTAAATATGTATTTTATGGCTGAATTACATAAAATATATTATATTATGTCTGAATTACAGTTATTAAAAAGAGAATCGCAAAATCACCTTTAAAAAAATTACTGTAATATGTAAAAAGTGTTGAACCTGAAGTAATGTACACTGTAGAAAAAGTTATGACAAACAAAAACACATTTTTATGTTGCTTTAACTTATTTTAATAAGTTAATCAGGTTTTAGCATTTTTTTATATATACAAAGTTTAAACTAATATTTTTATTCAGATTGATTAATGTTAACATAACTATAATTAATTTAATTCAACAAAAGGTAGCAAGGATATTTTAGAGTACTGTTCATATTTTTGTGCTAGAAATAGCAAGTAGATCATTTACATTTTAGAAACATTTCTGCAATTTCTGAGATTGTTTAACTTAATTTTTTTTAAATACTGTTCACCTACAGTGTCTTTCCTTAAGCCCAAACTTGCCTGCAGCCAAATATTAGTGGGAGATGCAGCAGTGTTTCTTGTTTTTAGCAGATTATTATTATTTCTGTGATCTGTCAGCATGCGAGTTCTTGATGTGGCATCCCGTGTAGCGAGGGCTGTTTAGGTAAAGCAGCTTTGAGTCGAGGTGTTTGCTGAGGGATGAGCTGAAGTGGAGGATTTAGTTTTCTGTTGTCGAGCACTAGTTTATGCCATGCTTCAGTGAACGTCATGCAGGAACAGGCCTTCAGATGAATCCTCATGTTTGGGAAGAAGGATCAAATAAACGCATCTCTTTGAAACTGATCTCAGTTTAACCCTTGCAGATCCTTTTGACCAGTATAGAAAATGCAGCTGTGGAAAAAATAAAGAGACCACTTGAAAATTAGGGCCATCTCTGGATTCTTTTTCTTTGTTTTATTATGTTAATATTATGTTTTATTACGTGTCTGATGACATTTAGTCCAAATTTTTTTTAAAAATGTGATTTGGAATTTGTTTTTTTTCTTATAAAAAGAGAATTGGTTAAAATAACATGTTTAATTTCCAAAGTTGAAAGGTTTTGTTACACATGATACTCTTGGTTTTTGTCAAAAAAGTACTGATGATAATAATAATAATAATAATAATAATAATAATAATAAAAATAATAATAATAAAATATATTAATAAATAAATAAATAAATAAATAATAAGCAAGTTTTACTTTAAAATAATTCTGATCTCCAGTGAGTTACAGTTACAGTTCTGTCTTTGGTAGGATGGTGTTATAATAATAATAACACTATCTATGCAAGATTTTGCTGTTGCACAATATGTGGGCCAATAAACAGTAGAAAATAGGGAAATGGCATGGAAACACTATTTTTTCTCCCTCTCAAATTCATTCAAAAAATTATTTTCTCCCTCTCAAATTTTTTCAAAAAATTGAAATTTTTT
>CAIGQQ010037719.1:14218080-14290928 GCA_903798035.1 Danio albolineatus | reverse complement strand
TATTATTATTATTATTATTATTATTATTATTATTATTATTATTATTAACATTAATTAATTCATTCATTCGTTTTCTTTTTGGCTTAGTCCCTTTATATTATTATTATTATTATGATTATTATTCCAGTTCTGTGTTGCATTATCATACAGAAAGCATTTGGTTATTATTATTTTTTTAAATTATTTATATCATTTTTATTTATTATTATAAAATGTATTTTTCTTCATTTTTAAAGGACACATTATATTACAAAGTCCTCTAGAGCAGAAAAAGACAGTAAAGACTGTTATTACATAATTTTTTCCACAAAATAATGTTATTTTGAAGTTTTTTTGAAAGTATAACAAATCATAATTTCCACAAAACTCATAACTACACACAAAAAAAGTAAAAACTCAACTTATGAACTCAACAATTTAACATTAATAGACCAGAAATTCAGCATATTATATTGATTTCTGAAGGATTTTGGTCATAAAAGGCTGGAATAATGATGATAAAAATGTCGGATCATAAGAACAAATAAAATTTTAAACTACAATCAGTAACGAAAAAATATTTTAAATAGTAATTAATATTTTAGCTTGTACTGTATTTTTGATCAAATAAATGCAGCCTTACTAAGCAGAACAGCCTTCTTTTGCAAACATGCATATGATAATAATGATAGCACACTTTTGTCACCCTTATTTGTTCTTATTTAAAGAACTTTCAAAATTAAGAACTCAATTTATTTTAATTCAATTTTTAAAAAGTCAGTTTATATGAATGTTTATTTGTTTATTTTTATATGACAAGTTTATTTGTAGAGCACTTTTCACAATAATTATTGTTTCAAAGCAGCTTTATAAAAGGTGTACATTATTACATTACGATCAAAATCTGAAAATGTCACGTTATTAGTTCCCATAACTTTATTAGTTACTAACTTTAACTAATTCATTAGTAACTTATTACTAGGGCCAGATGGAATCTGCGGACATTTTTTGCTATTTCTGCAGAATATTTTGTTAAAAATCTGCGGATTTATGTGGAATGATTTTGGGAGTCTCATAACTAAAACCTTAATATATGAAATAAAAAGTAATACCTTTTAAACTTTTATTTAATGTTTACAATGCAAATCCAATTAGATCCACTTTATTTGGTAAACAAAGCATGTCTCTCATATAAAATCTTTGCTAAACGACAGAAAATTGTACTTTAACTGTAGTAATCATATGAAACTGAGTAAATCATATGAATATTTTCATATTAGTCCATATTATTACTGAAATTAATTTGAAAACTGAATAAATATAAATTTACACACATTTACACTATAAATAAACAGAATCAATGATGGGCTAAAAAACTGTGGAAATCTGCGGAATTCTGCGTGTGCACATTCCGTGTGGCCCTACTTATTACTAATAGCTTTTTAACAGGTAAAGCTGTAATATATAAACGTAGTTAACCTGCAGTTATGTAGTATATAGGTAAAAAATTTCCGTTTTATTGATTGTTGCTGTGTGACTTTTGGCTTGTTACTGCGATTTTATGCTTGTCAGTGCATTTAATTTGTTGTTGTATGTCTTGCAGCACTTAAAGTTTAAGAAAAGCTCATCAAAAATAAAATGTATTATTATTATTATTATTATAAAATTGTAAAAAAACAATATATAATATGTCATCTCACAAATGTTCATCTTTGCAGTGTATCAACAACGCAGTGAGGACTTCGGGAATAAAAAGTTCGCTGAATCTCCCCGATAAAACCCTCCAGTTCATCCGAGATCGTCCTCTAATGGATGACGCCGTTCATCCAATAACTGGAAAACCACTGCTGCTCAAAAGAGGGCCACTGTTGACGCGTCTCGTTGTAGACGTGGTAACGACAGCAGACGGACAGTCCTATCCCGTGATGTTTGTGGGCACAGGTGAGTTCCCATAAGCCTCTAAGGCAGAGTCAGTTAAGGGTGTGTGTAAACAGTCAGAGTCGCAGGAATGTTAATTGCACCTTCGACTGATCTGTTTCAATTGCAGCCTATTCACCGTGTTGTTTTTATGTTGAGTAGTGTTGAAAAGCTGGATCTGGTGTTTTTGTAATGCAGGTCAATTTTTTTTTTCCATCAGCAAATGGTTATGTGCAGAAAGCAGTGAATTACGACGGAGAAATGCACATCATTGAAGAGGTCAAACTGTTTGAGAGTGCAGAGGCTATTGACGTCCTCCGACTGCATCAGAATCAGGTGCACAACATGGCTTTGCAGTAGATTTGCTGATTTAATTCTGTTCTGGTTCACATTCATTTGGGTGTATTTGTTAACTTTATACTCAAATATCAATTATATACTAATGTTCATTTTGTATGTTCAATGTGTGATTCACATTTGGTTGTAGATGTATATGTATATGTATGTATGTATGTATGTATGTATGTATGTATGTATATGTGTATGTATATATATATATATATTAATTGTAATTACAAACAATTAAGTTATAAAGTGGAGGAATGTTTCTTTGCAAAAGTCCGTCATGAAAATAAATAAATAAATAAATAAATAAATAAATAAACAAACTAATAAATAAGTTGTCTTGTTTGGTCTAGTTGTATGCAGGCTCTGCGTCCGGGGTCATCCAGATGCCCGTCAGTAACTGCAGTCGATATTCTTCCTGTATGGACTGTGTGCTGGCCAGAGACCCATACTGTGGCTGGGACGTCCCAGCTCAACGCTGCTCTAGATTACCCGCATCCACTGATCATGTGAAAGAGTAAGACATCCATCCTATATCAGGAGTTAGGGGAAAAACCTAGAATCCTACAGAAAGTAAGATTTCTGTAATTCTAGGTCATTCCAAATAAACCAGTATGGTTTTCTTTATCCAGGCAGCAAAAGGAAAAAGAGATATTTAGTAGAATGTCCATGCTGTTCTTTTCCACAAAGAATGACCAAATAAATATTCTGTGATTATTCAAATTTCATAATTATCAAATTTCATTATATTTTAGATTTATTAGTCTCTATGAATTGACACAAATACAAATGTGTGGTGCTTTGCTCAACATTAATTACATTGTCACGTTTCACGTGAAGGGAAAAACTGACGTACACTGGAGTGTAATTTATAAACGCTCTATTTTTATTTGTATTTTTTACCCAGAAATAATGTAGTCTTCTGAAAGCGTTTTGTAATGTTTTTTTCATTGTCGTCTTTCAAATATATTTACATTTTTATAATAGTGTGCTTTAGAAAATATGTAATTTATGACATGGTTAAAAAGTGCGCTAATAATGAAGATTAATCTGTGAACTTGATATGTAGGAAACTTCAGCCCGTTCTCGTTTTGATCTCTGCTGTATATTGCAAAAACCAAACAAAAATTATCTAAAATTTACTAGACTGTGTATAAACAAACTTTACACTCGCTAACACCAGATATTTTGCATTTTAGTAACCTGATACAAAGTCTAAAAGATGGAGATGCCACTCAATGCCCAATAACAGGTATGTATCTTTATTTATTTATTTATTTATTTTAAGTTAACCCTAAACTTATTGCTTCATCAGTGTGTCCGACTACGGCATCTTACAATCTTAGTGTCTTAAATTTTAAATTTAATAAAGTATTAAATTCACCGAAAATGTGTTGTGGTTCTTAAATCATTTTAAATGGATCTTAATTTTCTTATGTAAATGTAAACTTATTTATATTTTTAAAGCTTGTATTTTTTTTAAAGAAAATTGATGTTGAAAAAAATGTTTATTTTATTTATTTATTTTTTTGATGTGGCAACTGGGCCATTCGAGAAAAAAAATCCTTAGCATTTAGTCGTGTTTAAGTCTGAAATTGTATTCATAATGGACTTAAAGTTTTAAATTTGACTTGATGAAACCTCCAGAACCCCTGTTTATAAACCATGTTTTCTTCTCTACCAGCTCCCATTGAGCCAAAGCTCCATACCCTGGTACCGGGAAACAACATCAGGCTGCTGTGTCGACCTGACTCCAACCTGGCTCAAGTGAACTGGAATTTAGCTGGAAAGCCACTGCCTTACTCAAACCGGAAGTATACCATTTATAATGATGCAATCCTTATCTCTAACGCCTCCTCCGCTGACGCTGGACGTTACACATGCATGTCAGTGGAACAGGCGAAGGGGAAACATTACACCAAAACACTGGCCATTTATGACTTGCGTGAAGAAGTAGCTGTCGTTGTGACAGATAAGATTAAGACCACATTGGGAATACCTAATGAAATCTACACAACATCATCCGGTTTGATCAATCCTGAAGAACCGCCATCGTTTTCTAAAAATAAGAGCAATGAGAGTAAATGGATAGCAATGCAAGTGGCGCTGGCGGTGTTGTCAATTATGATGGCATGCCTGCTGATCTGGAACTTGTACATGGGTCACATCTCTTTATTTATGTGTTGTGGGAGGCAACCAATCAAAAGCCACAGGAATCTTCCAGAAATGGAATATATGCCTGCAGGAAATGATGTCATAGATGGTAAACATAAAATGGTCAGCTTATGTGTCACAACGAACCGTGATCTTGAAGCAACTGGCTTCCACAGGAACGGGGATCCCTCAACGGGCATTCATATTTTTAAGTATATTACGGATGAGTCTGAGATTTAATGTTCTTTTACTAAATCGTTTTGTATAATTTTTTATATTTATTTATTTTTTTTATTAATACTAATAAAAGCAAAAATGTAAAATTCTATATTTTTGGGCCAAATTAAAGTAAAATTGGAGAAAAAAAATCCTGGTTTTAAAATATATACGTGAAAAACAACTGGTGCCTCTTTAAGGTCAATGAAGATCATACATCCTACCAATCAGACAGGTAGCTTTTCAGTACTTTTACAACACAATTATAACAGGCAAGTGTTAATTGGTGCCGTGACCCGGTGTTGTGCTTGAGCATAAATTTTCTAAAGTGCCTCGTTTATGCCATGCTAAAGGTTCCTAATTTTGTTATGGAGTCCAATACATTTTACATCCATCTAATATAAAAAAATAACAAAACAAAAGAATAAACTGTCTTGTAATTTGTCTTGCATCAGATTTTTTAGTGCTTGGAATAGTTCTTTAACCAAATTTAAGTAAAATTAAAAAAATAAATCTGTTTTGAAAATATGAATGTTAAAAAACAACTGCTGCTCCCTAATGCCGAGTTCAGACTGCATGATTTTTAAAGTAGTCATGTCACAGATGTGTTCACACTGCATGAATATCTGGGCTAGCGTTTTGTTGCTGCTTTGTTTACACTGCAGATGGATCGGGGACAGGGAGTTTCACACTGCATGACTTCAAAATAGGAAGAATCGCAGACAACTTTGTCCAAACTACGTATCGCACACAAAAACACTTAGTATATCTTTTCTTATTAACTATATATAAGGAAGCCTTTAATGGGGTAGAAAATGCATATTTGCTCACCTGGCTTCGAAGGGAATTAGCAATTTCTCCTCAACTTTTTTATTTTTTGACCGGGTTGGGTTGTGATATTGCTCACATGACACGTCAAACAGACACGGGAGCTCATGCCAAATTTACACATTTTCCCTCCATTTCTTCTGTCCGAATAAACTGAAAATGAGCGCTTTTAACTTCTCCTCAACCTCCCGCTGGCCTGCAGGTACCCACACTAGTAAATGCTGCTCTCTCATTGGCTGTAGGCGATCGCCGATGTTATGTTCAGTCAAAACACATTTCACACGGCATGATTTGAATTGCCGACAGCTCCAGATATTCAGCACGCCAAATATCTCACGGGCATCGGCGACTCATCGGCGATTCTCTCAGATCGCGTCTTTGATAGTTCATATTGTGTGATTGTCACTCGCGTGCACGAGCACCGATTCGCCTGTGATTTCAGGCATTTGTCGGCGATTTCTCAAAACCTGTCGGCGAGTCAAAATCAGGGCTAAAATCATGCAGTCTGAACTCGGCATAAGCGTAAATGTAGATCATACATCCTACCAATCAGAATCTCCATCTGCACTGCGATTCCATCTAACTTTGCAACACTTCACCCTCTCAATACCTCAGACACATCGCTTTTCAGTGTGTTACAACACTATTATAACAGTGTATTGATTGGTGCCGTGACCCGGTGTTCTACTTGTTAAAAGTTTTTAATTTTTTTCTGGAGTCTATTACAATAGTTTTACATCTAATGTAAAAGAAATGTCTTATACTTTCTTGTAGCATCATTTTTAGGGCCTAAAAAGGTTTTTACAAGTATCCAGTCTCTCTTAGCTCCTCCTACACCGCAGCGATTGATCAGATGTCCCAGCTTGCCATATGATTGGTTGAAATCAAATGCATATCATCATATCTAAATTTGGAAGATTCTGTAAATCAACTAAATATTTACCATCTCACTTCAAGAATTTTAAAGTGCTTTTGCAGCAGAGCAGAAAACAGCGCCTTTATAACTAATCTAGGCATTAAATTAAACATATTTGAGGGTCAAAGTAGACTATAAGTGGAGGATCTAATGGAGACTAATACTGGCGTTATGTAATTAAGACATGAGCACAAATGCAACAAAAAAAGCAACTCCGTGATGAAAATGAATGTTTTTTTTATTGAACTGATGTCAGTTGGAGAGTCATTCCAGTCACATTTCATACGCAAGATCATTAAATACATTGGCTAAACGAGGCCAGATGTAGAATGCTGCAAAATCGCCCTCCAGTGGCTGTGTGGAGGGACATCGTGAAGAAAAAGAACCAAAAATCAAGTCACATTGAAACTGAGTGTCTTTCCTCCAGCCAACCCCAAGTGTAAACATTGGTGCTCCAATACAAAGCACGACTATTATTAGAATGAAACGCAAAGTAATACATAATTAAAAACCGATAGTAAAAAAATAAGAGCGTGAGGCGTGGTAGCACTTGAGGGAAAGTTATTAGTTCAAACATGCTTAATAATATGCATGAAGAATTAAGGCGGTCTTCGTTGAGAAGACGTGAAAAGCTTTAAACAGAAGCGAGAGCAGGCACAACACGTGATTGCAAGGAAACATTCCAGTCTGCGAAATAAAATAAAAACATTTGCAGTGTATAAAAAGGGGGGATAGGGGTGTCGGGTGCATTTACAAAGACATGCTTGTGAATTTTAAAAGTCAGCACACTTAATTAAAAGTAATTGCAAGAGCGATTCAAGACCAAATTTCCGGAGGTAAAATCGAAAAGCTGCCATGATTTAGAAAAGAACACTTGGACATGCTTTCTCCTCTCCTAGAAATCACTTTCCCTAAAACGGTAACGTGATTGTGTGCGATGCAGTGACAATTTTATATCGATTTCCAAATTTAATGTTGGATGTGCAGTTATTCTGATTTCATTGGCAAACAAGTCAGCGGAATGTCAGTAAGGGTGTATTCACACTTGGCAAGTTAAAGTGAACTCTGGTGCAACTGCTTTGTTAGTGTGGTTCAATTAAGTCGCCACCATCAGAATCTTGGAGTGCAGCAAACAAAATTAACTTGGCAATTAACAAAGACGACAAACAACCTAAAACAGGACATGATATCACTAGATTCAATGCAAAAATGACACAATGCTCAGGAATACCTGCTTTTTTCCCTCTTCGTCATCATTGCTTTTTAATAAGAGATGCAATGAGATGACAATTCTGGCGGGAAACCAAAAGTTGTGGAATATCCTGCATTACTGACCTTATTTTTCCATGTATGAGCAGGCGCATACATCGGAATCTTTTTGGCTCAAGACTTCTACTCTCATTCACTTCCATTGATTTTTAGACGTTAAAACGGCTTGTTATGCTGCTTGATGTTGCAAACTGACATTTTCTTATTATATTATTCTACTTTTTATGTATAGTTATGAACACAGTTGTTTGTAGAGCAAGTAGTTTGACCGTTTTCTGCCGTTTATTATTCCTAGTCATTTCCTTTCATAGATGACTGAATCGAAAGTACTAAAACAATCGCAAAAATGAGCACACTTCAGCATCGCAGAATAAGGTCAATAAGGGACTATCAGCATTGTTTTACGTTTCTGTAAAGATCATGAACGTGACACAATGATGATGTTATGAACGTAATAAATCAGATGCTACTTTTGTTGTAAAAAAAAAATTATTAATGCTTATTTACATTTGTGGGTTCTTTGCTTGCTTTTGCAGCCATGTTGCTGGTGTATTCAAGGAAATTTGGCGTACCCCTTCATTTGTAGTGTGGTCATCATTTGTAGGGCTATGGGGGATAAGTGGAAAGGCTAAGGGGTAGAACTGAGATTGATCCTAAATGTAAAATTCTTGTTTTTGGTTAAGACCAGAGGTGCCCAAACTCGGTCCTGAAGGGCCAGTGTCCTGCACAGTTTAGCTCAAACACCGTTGCCTGGAAGTTTCTAGAATGCCTTCCAGGAGTGAGTTTGGACCCCTCTGGTTTAGACAAAACAAAACCTGGAAATCTGAACAACAAATGTGAACACACCCTAAAAAAAAGTCAAAAATCAAGGCTCAGATGATTTGAGATGAATGATCAATGTAACAGTTTGATATTCGGAGATATGGGTAGTCCTGTTCCACCATTTCTCCGTCAGTATGAGGGTAGTATATGTTGACCCATTTTAAAGGAGCAGTTTGCTTGTTTGACTTGTTGAACAGTGGTTTGACATTTCCGATCGTCATTCACACTTTGAATCGGCTTGCTAGATCAAAATGCATGAAGTTTATGAGGAGTAATTAGCATTAGACCTTTTTGCTATAATAATAATAAAAAAAATAAAGAAAAAAATAAAAGAAGAGTCTGTGATCTGGCAAAAGTGTTTTCTCGGCACACAAATGTTGAACAATGTCACTTTGCAAACTGCACCTTTAATATTAGGACAACCAGTGTTGCTTTGGCTCCATCTGTAGGTCAGAAGTGGTATCACCAGGGTCCGCTTGCAGGGTAATTGGGCACAGCGGCTGGGTACTGGGGCAGGCTCGGGCCTGATTCAGAGACGGCATTGAATCCGGCTTCTCTCACAGTTGGGTTTTTCCACGCACCGGTGGTCCATTCTTCCTGTGCCCTCTGAAAACTGCCGCCTCCGCCACGATACAGTCGATGAACCTTATTAAACAATTTTAAAGACACAGTTCACCCAAAACATTACATTTCCGTCAGCATTTATTTCAATCATCTACTTGTTTCTCTCTTCTGCTGAAAAGGAAAAATATTCTGAAGAATGTTCCAGTAGCCAATGTGTTTCATAGTTTTTTTTTCGTCTTCTATGGAAGTTAACAGTTACCGATTTCCAGCATTTTTCTAAATATCTGCTTTTGTGTTCAACCCATAATTTATTTATTTTTTTACATTGGAACCACTTGAGGGTGAGTAAACCGTAAATTTGTTCTTTAGGTGTGATTTAATCCATTCATTCTCCTTCAGCGTAGTCTGTTATTTATACGGGGTCCCCACAGTGCAATGAACCGCCAACTATTCCAGCATACGTATTGTGCAGCAGATGCCTTTCCAGCCGCAATGCAGTACTGGGTTCATTCTCACACACACACACACTCGCACACTATGGCCAATTTAGTTTATTCAATTTCAAATGCCAACTGGTTCAGCTAGGAATCAAACCAGCGACCTTCTTGCTGCGAGGTGACACTGCCAAACACTGAGCCACTGTGCCACCTTGTGATTTAATTATTTAACGTAAAATTATTTTTGTGTGTGTGTTTTGAATCCTACCTTGATGAGAACGAATGCCATGAGAAGTGTATTTATAGTGAAGAGCAGAGTGCAGATGAGCATAAATATAGCCGCGACTACATCTGTGCCAAAAAACATCACTGTGGCAATCCAACCACTGCAAAGACAAAACAATTTGAGTTTAACATCAAAGGAGGTAATAAAATGACATTGTAAAAAAATATAGAATCATGTAGGAGTATGTTCTTTCTGGCGTTTTTGATCAAATAGGGTAACATTTCTAGTCAGTCTAACTTATTTAACTTAATATAATGAAATGGAATATATTTTGGTGGTCCTTTTGGTAATTTAAGTTACATTGCATCTACATGCCAAGTAATTCTCAGTAGATTATAGGTTGGGGTTAGGATTAGTGCAAGTTGACATGTACTTGCAAAGTTTCTTATAGTCAGTTAAATGTCAGTATCAACAGATATTAGGCAGACAGTCAACTAATACTCAAATGGACCCTCGAAATAAAGTGTTACCAACATTTTTATACAAGAAGATGAACCAAAACATGAAGAATGTAAGCAACGTTATGGAGACGACCTACATTTGGAAACGCAGAGCTAATAAATGTGTCACATTTTTTGTAAAAAAAGAAAAGTCGTGATGATTTAGAGGCATTTCATAACAATGAGATGATGAAAAGTAATGTTTTCATTATAATTATCATTATATAAATATATATATATATATTGTAATAAGTGCAATATTTTCAACATTTATTAAACTGCAGTACTCAAGTATTAAGTCATACGTCTTACAATATTATCACCTAAACTTCAAATAGTCAGTTGGATTTGGTCTTAATTATAACACACATAAAAGCTTCTTCAGCGATACTGATCTTTACACTGTAAATTATACAACAAAAGGTCATGACGACAAATGTTTTTATTCACTTTAACTGATTTTAATAAGTTCCCGATTAACTCAACAAAACTTAAGTCATACAAGCTTTAACATTTGTCAGTTTGACGTTAATTTAAGTTGAGATGACTAGTAAATTTATTTGATTCAACAAAAAAAGTGTATTTTTTAGTTTCAACAACAATTACAGAATTGGAATAGCTGCTTTCTGTGTAAACTAAAGGAGATTTATATGTTCTTGCTAATTTTTATGTGATCATGTATATTTATATAAAATAGATTCTACATTGTACATGTATTATATATTTAGTTTCAACTTTTCACATATGAAATAGCCTTGTTCCCCATGCTATTTTTATATAAGATATCAAACAACTTTAAATATATCTGCTCAGATTGTAAAGTAAATCTTGTAATTCCAACATTCAAAGCGTCAACTGCTGGAACTCATATTAAATATCGATCATCCTATCATTTAAATCCTACTCACCAAACACCCCACCCGGATATTCCCAAACTCTGGATGAAGGCAAGAACACATTGCAGGAAGAAAATAAAGAAGAATGCCATGAAGTTGAAGGAACTATCAGCCCTGAAAAGACAAAACCCATACAATCAGAAGCAAAACCTCTAACATTCTTGCCCTCGAAACAAGGATCTGCTTACCTGAATGCTTTATAAAGCGGTCTGAACCAGCAGGTGTAGCTGCACGGACTGAAAATCAGCAGCCAGAGCAGCGAAAACCCAAAGTTGGTGGCATTACCACCGCCAGCCCACCAGGCTATGCAGCCGACCACATTCACACATAATGTCACGGAATACACTGGAAAAGAAAAAAAGCAGAAGCATTAGGCATTAGCATGGCTGTGGATATCTCAGAGGCGCTTGTTCAAAATCATGATATAATTGACCAATAATAACAATTTTACTTACCAGTGGTGTTAGTGTTAACTATTTATTTATTTGTTTTAGATTTATGTAAAATTTGTCAGTTCTCTGCCAGTGAGCGATAAAACCCTATTACACCAGTTAATCTCAAGATGATAAAAAAAGACCATTAAAATTGAAGAATAAGCAAGCTTTTCTGATACCGTTTACAAAAATATGATGAACATTCCAACACAATCCTTACATTAAACTTAAGTTTTTTTAGATGCTAGTATAAGTATTGTTTGTTTTTAGGATATCTTTAAGCTACTGTGCTCCGAAACAGTGACAAAATTCACATTTAGAAGGTATAACACTGATATAAACATGGAAAACTTGTAGTTTGTCACTTCTGCCTAAATGGATCAACGGTTTTATACAAGTCACCTCATCTTGACCAATCAAATGCTCTCTATTATCTGACATGCCCCGCCCTCTTCAAGATGCTACTCGTTTGCTTTTCATTTGATGCACTTGAGCTCAACCGCTTTCACTTGCAAAGCTGTGATGAAACGTTATTGGCTGTTTTTTAAAAAAAAAATTATTATTGACTGGGGGTGGAATTTGATGTTTGTAACAAACAACAAATTAAAATTGCACATTTCAGTGTTAGCAAGATGTAATATGCAATCTAAACATACTTGAGTTAACTTGATTAATGTAAAATATTCATGAATGAATCAATATTTAAAAAAGTCAGTTTTGAATGTTCCCATCTGTTTACCATACTGTATTTACTGCCTTTATCATTTTATTCATTAAAAAAGGAACTCAATGATATTTCAAAACATATATTTGAAATATATACACCTATTTTGAATATATCATTTGAAAATGATGAGAATGTATATGCCAATTTTAACTTAGTATTCCTAGAATGTAGCCCTAACATTTAAATACAAATAAAACAATCATATTTCTTTTAAAACAATATTAATATAACTCTGTAAAGTTCCCAAACAAAACTAATTAATTTGAATCGCATGAACTTTCAGAATAAAGGTTGATACATTTTTTGTCAACAGACAGTCAATTTCATATCATTTTTGTCAACAGGGTTCCAGAAGTTGAAAGGCTAAAAGGCTAAAGTAAAGTAAGTGAAGGCTAAAAAGATGCCTGACATGGGCATAATTAAAAATGATTTAATAAAAAGTATTTTTGACACCTAAAATAGCTCGATACATACATGAGTCACATATGACCCAAACACAAAACACATAACCTTTTTAGAAGGTTTTACATCTGTAACAAACTAATAAAAAAAACTCATTTGCATTTTTTAACGGATCTCTTCCTTATCGACCAGACCTGAATATATTACAGGCAGTAATATTCAGAGACGCAAGCAACATTTTCTACAAATTAACTATGAGGTTCAGACTGTATGCATTTTTAATGAACTATTTCGATAACCCACACTGGAATGTGGCTTTTAAAAAAGTATGTTTATAGGTCAAAGTTAGTCATTTGGCCTGTTAAAGATGCCATTTTTTGTTTATTAATACTACCCATACTTCACATTTATATCTTTGTTTGTTTGTTTGTTTGTTTGTTTTTTACAGAAATGTGCATTGTACAGATATGCAAAGAAATTTTACAGATACGTACAAGCAACATGAAATATACAAACAATCGGTTCTAATGGGATTTGCCCTTCAAAACTTAAATATAGTTATAATATAATAATAAAATGAAGTGATATTGAAGCTCTAGTGACAACCCTTACTCTAATTGGGAGTTTCGAAGAGCAAATGTAAAATTAAAGTTAATAAAAAGCATGCATATATGATATAGTTTACCTCTTCAAAATGTGTCAATACAAAGCCATACGCAAGAATCTTCCTGAATTTTCTCATGACCACGTTTTAAAGATAATAAAGTCATCCAATTATTCTCTCATGACATACTTTATTCCAACTTTAAACCAAATATCAAATATCCCTTACTTTAACTGAATAAAAAACTGAATTTCCATGACTTATAATAAAGAAAAAAACAAGCAGCTGTTGTGCTTTGCATATTAAAATGATTTTAGCTTGATTATCACAGTGCAGTGTTTCCACGTTCCTGGAGGACCACCAGCAGCAGCTCTGCACATTTTCCCACATCTCCTTAACCACATACACCTGATTCAGATCATCAGCTCGCTACCAGAGACTGAAAGATCTGTAACGGTGTGACAGACAAAGGAGACATCCAAAACATGCAGTGTTGGTGGACCTCCAGGAACATGGTTGAGAAACACTGTCAGTGTATGACTTAAATAGCCGATATGAGAACAACAAAGGATAATTTACCTTAGATTTTGAAACAATTCAGAGGTACATATTGTTTGCGTGGCTGAGAAGAGCTCCCACCTCTGTATTCGATAGCTCGATGGGAGTTTCACAAATATCTACACACTACTTTTTGGCACCAAGTCTTAGTTGAAGTGGTCACTTTGAAGTCAACGCTCTTAAAATTGATATTATCCTGAAACATTAGCCTTAGTTAACAGTGACTGCCAGTTGGTGAGCATGAAAGGAATAAGAAATAGCCCAAACATAACAATAGACGTGAAACAACACATTTAAAACATGACAAACCAAAATGACAGATGTTCCATTACTTAAACAAAATACCAAGATATCCCAGAAATCCATTGACTCGTGGAAACTATGTAAATCAGGTAAGATAAAATCTGTTAGAAACTGAAATTAATATTTTTAAAACAGACGTTTATTTACTCACACATCCAAAGATTGTAGACACGACGCACAAGCTGGTGGTGGGGTTGAGGAATCTCATCAAAATTCTGGTAAAAACATGGCTTTATGCGAAGAAACTTTGGCAAAGGAGGAAAGTTATTCGTTCGATCTGTCAGACAAAACAAATAAAAAAGATTTATTTTCACCACAGCATGAAAAAGGTGAGAATCATAGTCATTACATGACAAAAACAAACTTGACTCACCTGTCATCTTTCAATTTTGAGAAAGTTTACAATGTTGATCCTTTTGGTGAAGCTGGCCTTTTCCCTCTCTGAGCTAATGGACTGACGGTTTTAATGCTAAAAGGAACACAAATATCATTAAAACAAAGAGAAAAATAATAAAAATACATGTTGAGATATAATTAGTTTTCCTAAATGATATCTGTTGAACACTGCGAGACACATACGTTCATAACAGCTTTCATTTAATAACATAACTGCTTAATAACC
Source organism: Danio albolineatus (assembly GCA_903798035.1). Taxonomy (NCBI): domain Eukaryota; kingdom Metazoa; phylum Chordata; class Actinopteri; order Cypriniformes; family Danionidae; genus Danio; species Danio albolineatus. The sequence continues at coordinate 14,276,209 of CAIGQQ010037719.1, read as the reverse complement.
AGCTGCATGTGAATTTATTATTTCTATAAAATCGATATTTGACAGTAATACTGTTATATGAATATGAAATCAGTACAGGCCAGCAGCTGCACTGTCAAACACAACTGCAGTGAAAAAACAATCGTCAAACTATACAATAACTGCGCAAAGCGGAAACTAGAGTCTATGGGTTTAAGAAAATTAACGATGCTTTAACGATGCAAAAAAAGCACGAACTCATAATAATAATCAAGCAATACCTGTGCACCGCTAACTAGTTAGACGGGGATGCGTCTGCAGTCCGCATTGAATTCTAGAAATCACGTGGTGGCGCGTTCTGGTGCATTGTGGGAAATGTAGGTCTACAGTGGCACGTTTTGCACGTACCGGACGGAAATTATAAGCGTTAAAAACTACAAGCCCCATCACAAAACTATCAAAGGTGTGGTATCTGTGCTTGTGACTAGAAAATTTACCAGTTTCCCTGCCCTGTGGCAATGGATAAATATGACACGTTTCTGCTATTTTTGGCAGAAGCTTGTTACTTTTTAACAAAGGTTTGTAGCAGATACTGAGTTACAATGTGATAGTTTGTTTTGAGCTGTCATTAAATGATTGTTAACAATGAATTATTTGCTCTCAGCTGTTTTCTTTTTTTCTTGGAGAAAATATGGACTTTATAATTGTCAAACTGGTAATCGCTTTTTAAATCTACCATGTTCTACCGCAGAAATTACCAAACCAAAGCAGCTGCACGGAATAACTTTTTGACTTGTTATTTCCTTCAAGCCAATCCTATTCGAGAATCACACTCATTGTCCAATCATAGCTCAAAACTACGTGTTGCAAGGCGGGACTAAGAGCATCAGCGAATAACGTGTATTTTCGTTGATACGACGTGGTGCACCACTGACCAATCACAGCTTTCGATCCAGGCCAGCGACAAGCTCCCGCCAATTCTGAGCGGGGAGCGCGAGGGAGTCTGGCCGGGGATGAGACGGGAACGCGGGGAGCAGGATCACACACGAAAAAAAACAACAAGTTAAAACTCCAAAAGTTACAGAAACCCGTCGAATTAGCGGTTTACAAGTTAAGGTTACACAGGAAAAGCCGCGGAGTCGATGAGTGACCGTGAGAAGCTGTGTACGGAGTCCAAAAACGCGCTCCCCGTTTCCGTGTAAGATTTTCCAGTGTGAGCGAGCGCACGGAGCCGAAGGGCGCGCGGATGGTGGTCGTGGTACTCGCGGCCGAAGAGCCTTTGGCCTCCACTCCACGCAGAGGTCTGGCTTTTATTGTGAAATAAATTATTTACTGATTAGTTATAGAGAGTATAATGTCATGAATGAACGCAGAGGGGTGATATGAGTGGGCAGTAGTACTGAAAAATGCATATTTTACCGTACAGTTATTCTGAATTTTTTTATTATTGAATGTTTTTCTCCAAAAATGATAAAATTGCTATTCGGGTTTTGTTTGCCTGTAGTTTTTGTGGTTGTCGAACGTTTTATAGTCTAAATTAGCATGTTAGCAAGTGAGCTATTCGCTCAGATTTGTTATTGACAATTTAGTTTTTACGTTCAAAATGTGCGTTTAATCTCGCGTTTTGTTTGTTTTCCCTTTATTCTCGAGTCTTTGTCGAAAAAAGTCTCACATATGTGGTTTTGAGTTCCGTCTGGTTCTTTGTTCTTCAGTCTAGTGTTAATGTATCAAGTTAATGGCTCAGGTTCAGTAGCCAAACTCTCAGTCGCCACAGGCCTGCAAACCATCATCCGCTGAATGGCGGGAGAATTAAAATAAACTTTAGGTACGCTGTTTGCGTCTATTGCCTTATTGAAACCTTGTATATTTTCTCTGGAAGCTTTTTGACACTTAAAACGTAAATGTTTACTGTTTATGCTCGCAAAGAAAATAGTCAGGTATGGTTCGGCTGTGACTGTCAGTAGTTAGCATGTAGACGTAGCAATCACCTTTGTTATGACGAGACATGCTTTGACAACAAGTACTGTTATGTTTTCCGACGAGTTTTGATTTTGGCGATTTGTCAACGATCATGTCACGTTAATGTCATTTAATTTTCTTGTATTTGTGTTTAAGGATTTGACTTCAACATGCCTTTTGTTCATTTCAGACATGGATTCTGTGGGTAAAGCTAATACCAACAAGAAGCTTGTTCAAGGTAAACAACAGTGATGAGATATGAGAATATTAATGTTATGACATGCTGCAAAATATATTTTGTATGGTTTAGTCATGCATTAAGGACCAGGGCTATTGCGTCATTTCAGTTTTCTATTATCCTATACTAACTATATTACTTTTTCTTTATAGCCTTATTTGATAAAAATGCATTGTGATTTTGTACAAGTGCATGATACTCAAGTGTATTGGGTTATATATATATATATATATAACATATATATAACATATTAACACGCATTAACCATTCGGAAGGTTTAAGGTTCATCTGTGAACGTCAATAATTATACAACTAAAAGCATGCTACCATTTGTTACTTGAATTCCTTTAAGGTTGATATATATATATATATATATATATATATATATATATATATATATATACACACAGGGTTCATACGGTCATGGAATATCTGGAAATGTCATGAAAATTTGGGCATGTCATTTTCCAGGCCTGGACAAGTTTTGGAAAAACCCACAAAGTTTTGGAGAAGTCAAGGAAAACAGATATCTTTATACTTGAATATAAGTTATTTACTTCTTTTCTGTCCTTGGCCAATCATATGCTCTCACATTATTAGTGCTGCGTAATCATTATCTAAACTTTACATAGATATAAATATCAATTAAAACTAAATAGATAGTTGTGTGTTTTACGATATGCTGTAATAAAGTTGAACATGCACTGTCTTTAACCACACGTATGTAGGCATTACATAAAACATTAGGTCATGAAAATTTACTTGAAGGTCTCGGAAAAGTCATTAAATTTTAGAAGTAAAAATGTGTGTATACATATATACATACATACATTTTAAGCTTCAACACGCAAGAAGTTTTTAACTGAAAAGTACTTTTGACATCAGCGTAACAAGTTATAGATCGTAATCTATAAGTTACTCCCATTTAACCCGTTTAACCTTTATGAAAAGCTATTTATATTTTGTAACTGTTGCTTGTGTAAAGTAATAATTTAAAGCAGTAGATCACTCAAATGAAAATCATGTTATAAAGTAAACAAAATCATTGTCAAAACGATTCAACGCTGCTTTTCCACTAACTGGCTAAATGCTTCAGTTTGCTTAACCTTTCCATGCTGATCCAGGCCATTCAGTGCAGTTTCATTTTTCACTGTGATGCTGATAATGAAACACTTCAGAATGGTATACAACTGCATCAGTCATTGCCTTGGTATGCAAGTCAGAAAAAATATCACTAATCTGGCTAGTCAATTGAGTGGTGATGTAATTTGCTCAAGTACTCTACCAGTTCAGCCTAGTTATCTATCTGTTCCTGGAGTTCTGGTTTGAGAATGGTTTGTATTCTTGCCATTTCATTCCAGGATCATATCGAAAAACACCTGGAACTGCACCTTACGGTTCTTAGAAAGGTTCTGCAAAAAAGGTGGAAGAGCAGCTCATATGACTTCAGTGAATCAACTAATCATACAAAGCTGCAAGAAAACTTTTCTATGCCAAAAAAACTACTTTGTTTAACAAGTATGGATGAAAAAATGGTTGTTAGATATTTGAATGTTTACAGTTGAGTTACTGAAATATTTTTTTTTTTCTGTGAATGTTTTCTTTTTTTCTCTCTAAGAAAGTCAGCAAATGTGATTTAAAAGTCTCGTGTTTTAATCTAACAATATTACCTCCCTTCAGCACGTCTGCCTTTCAAAAGGCTCAACCCAGAACCCAAGGAGTGCAATGAGTCCAAAAGAAACAAAGGTCCCATTGCTCCCAAGTGTTCTGAACCCAGTGATCAAGAAAATGATCATGACAGTTCATCCATCTCTCACCATGGCCCGGCTCTGGTGAACGGCCGCGGTCCTCTTGATTGCTTCATGAGTCGTCGGAAACGTTCCCCAGTCCGCTCAGCCCCTGAAGCCACTATCGATCTCACCGAAGACTCAAACGATGCTGTCAAACAGCAGCCAGCACCTCCAGTTGCTGCCACCTGCCCTTCTAGCGAAGAAAAAACAAAGACCTCTGAAGGTACTACAAAATCTACAGAACCGACTACACCACTGACGGACGAGGAGACTGAAAAGGATGAAGCTGATGATGTAGATGCCCTCCCGCTTCTAGACATCACACAGGACTCAGACACAGAGGAAGAGGAGCAGCAGGAGGCTGAAGTCAGTCATGGGAATGAATCTGTGTTGTCCACAGGGTCCACTAGCTCTGGCTCTGTAATCCAGAGCTCACCAGAGCCCAGCAAAAGCGCTCCTAGCACCCCTGCCTCTGTAAGTAGATTGAAGTTAATGATCATATAACGCTTCTGTTGTCGTGCAATCTATCGATTAGTGCAATCTCTCTTTGTGTTGTTGTTGCAGACATCACAGATAAATGCAGCCAGTAAAGCGAAGAGACGATCCCTTAAGGTAAAAAAACTAAACAGTGCTTCTTAAACAATATATATAGAAAGACAAATATACATGTATTAGAATATAATATTTGCTGAAAATTAGGCATTTCCATAACAATATTTTTTTAAATTGTGTGATAATGCAGTATTTATCATATTTTATCTTAGGTTTGCTTAAAGGGATAGTTATCCCAAAAATGTGAAGTTGGGGTACTTTCACACTTAGACATTTGTTTCAGAACCTGGTGCATATGCCCTGTTAACTCGGTTTGTTTGGCATATGAAGCCTGCAGTTTCACTCTGATCCGTGCCAAAACAGTCGGTCTAAGATCGCCTGAATAAGGTGGTCTAGGCTCAGTCAAAATAAACTCTGGAGCAGATCGATTGTTGTGAGAAAGCAATGCGATCTAACAGACCAGGCTATATCACAGTGTATTATGGTTATGTAATAGACATGGCTATATGCAGAGAGAGTGATGAAACGGAAAGCATGCTATTAACGAGAGCTGTTTATCTGTTATTAAAATTAACCAAACTGCAGTAAAGTCGCTGTGCATGGCTGAAGTTTGAACTTTAGAGGTTAAAGGTTTTTTATTCTCTCGTCTCTCAAATTTGATCCAATTGTTAAGAGTTAACGTTCGCCTCACAGCAAGAAGGTCGCTGGTTCGATCCCCGGTTGGGGCAGGTCCCGGTTGGGCCAGTTGGCATTTCTGTGTGGAGTTTGCATGTTCTCCCCGTGGTTGCGTGGGTTTCCTCCGGGTGCTCCGGTTTCCCCCACAGTCCAAAGACATGCGGTACAGGTAAATTGGGTAAGCTAAATTGTCCATAGTGTATGTGTGCGAATGAGAATGTATGGATGTGTTTCCCAGAGATGGGTTGTGGCTGGAAGGGCATCCGCTGCGTAAAACAAATGCCGGATAAGTTGGCGGTTCATTCCGCTGTGGCGACCCCGGATTAATAAAGGGACTAAGCCGAAAAGAAAATGAATGAATGAATGTTAAGAGTTAAAGAAGGATTGATTATGTGGCACTGTGGAATTTTGTGCTTCAGATGAATAGCCCTTTGTCTTGTCCCTCAGAGTGTTCAAGAGCAGGAGGAGAAGCAGCGACAGAGGGACGAGAAGGAACGACTGAAACAGGAGGCCAAAGCTGCCAAGGACAAGAAGAAAGAGGAGGCCCGCAAACTGAAGGAAGAGAAGGAGAGAGAGAAGAAAGAGAAAAAGGAGAAAGATGAAAAGGAGCGGCGGGAGAAAAAGGAGAGGGACGAGAAAGAAAAAGCAGATAAATTAAAAGCGAAGGAAGAGCAGCGGCAAATGAAAATTGAGTAGGTGACCCAGTACTTCACCACAATATATGCAGTGATGGGGGTTTCTCTGATTTGGGTATTAAACTCTGACGTAAACCTTGATTTAGGGCCAAACTAGAAGAAAAACGGAAAAAAGAAGAGGAAAAACGGTTGAAGGAAGAGAAAGATGTAAGTGTTTTATTGCTGAGAGTCTTGGATTTGACTGTTTGGCAAGCTCTACAGGTCCTCATTACGTTTTTGCATCTGTTTTAGCGAATTAAGGCTGAGAAGGCTGAGATTACACGGTTTCTACAGAAGCCCAAGACCCAGTTGGCACCAAAGGTGAGAGTCTCACTAGCATTTACCCCACTACTTTACTCATTCTTGACTTGTTTTAAACCACTTTTTTGTTCTGTATAAAAATGTTAGAAACTTGTGATCATTGACATCCATAGTATTTGTTTATTTTTGACCATTTAGTCAAGTAATGTGTAAATGTATGCATTTTGCAACCACACATAGAAATCTGTCCTAGAGTGTGTGTGTGTTTTTGTTTACACTATTGTTGTGTGTTTTAGACTCTGGCTTCTGCCTGCGGGAAGTTTGCTCCTTTCGAGATCAAAGCACACATGTCTCTGGCACCGCTGACTCGAGTACAGTGTGAGGACTCTGTGCTAGAGGACCTGGACCGCTATCTTGCCCAACCCGACAGTACTCTGAATGGGCTGAAGGACTGGACAGGGCACAAACCTCGCAGTTCAGGTCCCACCAGACCCAGGCATAGTGCACAAGGGTAAAGCCATACTGAGCCTGTTGCTTGGATTTTTTTTGTATTTGAAATGTACTCATGCAGAACACAGTTAACTGCTATTGTTCGAGGGGTGTACTCACTCTTTGTTTGGTTTATGTTCTGTGTTATTAGAGACTGTGTGGTCATAACCGATAGCCAGAAGGCAGATGCTGGACCAGACCGCAGTCGTTATGGCCGCATGAAGCTCCTGCATTTTCATGACAACTATCGACCAGCTTATTGGGGCACCTGGAGCAAAAAGAGCACCCACATCTCACCACGCTGCCCATTAAGGTTGGACAAGGTAAAAAACACTGCATAGTTAGAGACACCTTAATTAAAGGTCCCGTGAAGTGCTTTGAAACGTGCATGAAGAAAGGCTGGGACGTTGTGTAGCTCCTCCCCTTTTTTTTCAATAGTGTTTTGTTTTATCACAGTTCTGCCAGTGAGTGTTTGAGCTCAAGTGCATCAACTGAAAAGCAAATGAGAAGTGCCTTGAAGGGGGCGGGGAATGTCGGATACTAGAAAGCATTTGATTGGCTATGATTTGATGAGAAACTGACATATGAGGTGACGTGAATAAAATTGTTGATCCATTTAGCCGAAAGTGACAAACTACAAGCTTTGCATGTTTATATCAGTTTTATATCTTAACGTAAATTCTGTTTTTGGGCACACTAGCTTAAGGATAACCTAAAAGCTAACAATACTGATACTAACATCTAAAAAACTTAAGTTTAATTTCATGGGACCTTTAAACCATACTCTTGTCATTGCAACAGTGTTGGGATTTCTTTGTATGTGCGTGTGTTACTCCTATGCTACTTCAGATGTCATTGAAACCAATCTTTTTTTTGTTCCCAATGGATACGGTCCATGGCCATATCTGTATTAGAAAGCCTATAAAAACCAAGCTGAACAATGACTTGTAAAAAAGAAGCTCATTGGTCTGACTGTCAAGGGTCCTAAAGCCTAATGGTTCCACTGATTTTAAACAATAGGGAAATAAGCTTTAAGTTACTTGAACGATGAACTGAGTCAAACTGAGTGTTTGATTGTGATGCTGCTTAAATTCAAAGTTTATGAATTGGCAAATGAAACAAACCAAAAAAACTTTTATTTGTTTATGATCAGGCCGTTTTGTTCTACTGTAACTGTTTCTTGCACAGGCCAATTGTTTTGGTTTATAAGATATCATTTTATAGACATTTTTCAGAATCCATGAGTCTTATCCTCATTTTGCCTGTATTTTTATTTATTTATCGGTTATTCACATCTTGGATGGTCTGTAAAATAACTGCAAATTCCCATTTATGGCTAAACAAATAGAAAAAAATAAAAAATTGTTTGTATTAAGGAACCTATGAAGACCTTGCTTCAAAACATGCTTCAGTATTCATAAATAATACACAAGTTAACAAAAATCAGAATTATGGTATTAGTTTTGGTTTCATCATGACTGTATATGCCAATTTCAACTATCATATAATTGTGTTAGTAGCTCAAATTTTGTCATGACATTTGCATCTTGTTTACTAAAGCTTGTTTTTGTTTTTAATGTTTTTTCCTGAAAACCTAAAATGAAATTAAATTCCAAGTGATTTTTGTGTCTTTAATAGGATCTGCTGGATTATGAGGTGGACAGTGATGAAGAGTGGGAAGAGGAGGAGCCGGGAGAGTCTCTGTCTCACAGTGAGGGGGTGAGTGATCTGACATTAGCCCCTTTCACACATACAGACCTTTTCTGGCAATGTTCCGGAAAGGTCTGCAAGTGTGAACAGGCCCTTTTTTAAAATACCGGTATATTCGTTCCGGCAATTTTCCAGAAAGAGAAGTTGTAACATTACCGGTAATTTGCCGGAATGCTGCGCTGTGTGAACGCAGAAGGAACATTGCTGGGAAAGAGCATGTTTAAGATTAGAACGTGCTGACGTGAGACGTCTGCTCCAGCCAATCAGTACACTGAGCATGCATTCACATCCGCGCTGTTTATGAAAATAAAAGCATTTGAATACTTTTTCAGACACATTTAGCTGCTAGATGTTAGTCAGAGAACATTTCTATGTTCGTTCTTAATGCCAACTGTGTAAAAAAACTACTATAAAATGCTTGATAAACCGCTGTTTGTTTCAAGCTTTACTTCAGTTGACACGTGCATGTGAAGCAGCTGGTGAGAGCCAGCATACACACAAAAACTATGTACATCTCGACATGTGAAACTGTTCCTCCATATAATTTCATCAAAGTTGTTCACATTACTTCTCCATCCACAGTATATGTCATATAGTCAAGTCTGTGAACATTTAGCTGCGGTTCCGCTTCTGCCTTAGGATGTCTCTGGGACAAATCTGTTGCGTGAATGCTAAAGCTTTAATTAAATGTGAAGCCATCAACAAAAGCCCAACCACTTCTATGTTTACAAATACAAGCGCAGCCGTTTGGAGGCCATTTCTGCTTAATGATGTCAGAATTTACCGGTATTTTGGAATGGATGTGTGTGAAGTCTTTTCCGAAAAAATTACGGAATGACCTTGCCTGTGTGAACTGCGCTTTTCAATTTACCAGTGAAGTCGTTCTGGTAATTTTCTAGATATTTACCGGTATCGATGTGTGAAAGGGGCTATTATTGCTATAAACTAGATTTTGTTTACATATTTGAACATGGAGATGCTAATCTGGCTTTTCGCTCCAGGATGATGACGATGAAGGAGGAGATGATGACGACGATGATGATGGGTTCTTTGTACCCCATGGTTATCTCTCAGAAGGGGAAGGAGCACTTGAAGATGAGGTAGTTAAAAAAAATCAGCCGTCTTTAATTGTCCCATTTGGGCATGTCTCAGTGCTAACGGTCTGCTCTTGCAGGAGGGTGGAGACCCAGAGAAGCAGAAGGTGCGTCAGAGGATGAAGGCTCGTGAATGGGAGAATGAGCTGATGTCTAAAGGGAAGGTGAGGGTGTTGGAGGCTGTGGTGCGTGGCTGTTTTTGGGAAGGAGAAAAGCCTTCGCTGGACTTCCTGCAGCCGTATGCTGTCTGCATGCTGGAGCCTTTATCTAAAGATGAGGCCTGCACACCTGAACATGACGCCTCACGCCAGCAGAGGAATGAGAAACGTGAGTACATTTGAGCTTAACTGTTGGGTAACAGATATTTAAATTGTGAATCTGGGATCTTTTAAAAAGGCCGTATCGCTCAGCCCTAGTGTGATGCAAGAACAAAGCAACAATGGCCATTTTCACCTTCATTAGTTCACAAAGCCAGACTTGAAGACACCGCTAGCTGTGCAGCAAAGTGTTGCAAATTACTAGTGGCTATTGACACCTAAAAAATTAATTATGACAGTTGAAAAATTAATTCATTATTTAAATTGTGTTTTTCGTTTCTCTCCAGTGCTTACAATGCTGCTGCCGTTGCTGCATGGGAATGTGAATAGCAATAAGGTGATAATCACCGAGTTCCTGGAGTTTTGTCGCCAGCAATCATCCTCGCCGCCAGAAAGCCCTCTCAATAAGACAGACAGCATTCCACCCAGGTAAATCAGTTAACAGTATCATGCTGAACTTCAGTGATCGTCATCACGCAAAACGAATTCTATAGAGTTGTGTAGTGATGTCACTTCACTGGCCATACAGTTGGCAGCATCATCCTAATTCCTTCAACAAAGCCAGAAGGAATTTGCCAATTCCTCTGTGGCCAATAAAAGTAGATTTTTTTTTATGATCTTCATAAATTAGCACACATTTGATTTTAAATCACAAACATAATCTTCTGAAACTAAAAGTTAGGCTAAAGGCTGTTACTTCTGTGTTGAGTGATCGCTGTATCCCACACTGCATGCCTCACATGGGGTCATGCATTTATACTTCCTTATACTTCATACTATTTCTTCGACATTGTGTCTGCACATAGACAATGTCAGATCATCTGCCCACTCTTAACACAGAATTATAAACTTGCCTTTTAAGTGAAAGCCTTTAAATGTAGGTATAAACAATGAGGCTTGGTAGTGGTGGTTTTTATGGTTTGACTCTTGGCTATTTTTCTGGTTGGCAGCTGCCATTTTCAAGGCAAGTAAAAAAAAAGTTTGTTGGTGGGTTGCTTTATTTGTTTTAACATAGAATGTGAAAATATATCTAACCGCACACCTTATTTCAGCCATTTAACCAAAAACCACATTGAAAAAAACCCTTGAGAGCAAGAGAAGTCATATTTGACTGAACACTGCTAAATGCATTTTGAATCTGGCTATATTTATGTGACTTATACTATTAAATATTTATGTAAAGAATAGTTTGTTAATAAGAGGCCAACTCATTTCCACACTTAATCTGCCGCAATCTATTGCTCTATGCAGGATTTCTGCTGGATCTTAATGTCTTGCATTTCAAAACAGAAATTTTAGGCCTTAAAGTCTTATATTCACAGACATATTGTGTTGTAGGTCTTAAATCATCTTAAACAGGTCCTAATTTTGCTTTGTCCAAGTAAAGCTTAATTTGGGCCGATATCCATCCAATGCATCTCAATTAAAAAATATTTTTTATATTTAAGTTTTTTTCACAAGAGATCACAATTCACAACAGCTGTTTTTACAGCAAATTCCCTAAATTAAATTCCCTAATGAGGAAAAAAAACTAAAAATAATTACGATTCCTCATGATGCCAAGCCTTTAGAAAAAGATCTTAACTCTGTATAATTTCATTCTTAATAGTCTTAAAAGGGTCTTAAATTTAACTTGATGTAACCCACAGAAGCCCTGTGTATGCATCTTGATAAATGACACTATTTTTGTAGTCATTGAGGTTAACAGTTATTATCAGGCTAATAAAGTTTTTCAACCTTAATAAAGGATTTGGGACTTTTAGTAAATGGAATTTTTACACAAGAGTTTTTTGCAAATACAGAACCCGTTTTAAAGTACAATTAGTCTAAAAGGTTACATTTTTATTGTCAAAAAAGCGTTTGTAAAATATTTAGCCTTTTTCTTGTTTTTCACACTTGCTAATAAATTTTTATTAGCAAGTTAAATACTAATTAAACATATGTACACTTATTGTAACAGGACTATCAGTGCTTTCATCTGAAAGTGGAGGCTTATTGAAGTAATAGTTTTGTAAGGAACAAATTACACTAAAATGTTTAATATTATATATTAATGTACAACATCGTACATCTACACAATACTAAGGATAATGGCTGTTTCTTTACCTATAGGATCCAAGTCAGGCGTATTATAAAGGAGAATGCGGTGTATGAAAAGCGCTCCACGTTTAAACGCTGCTGCTGGTACGTACATGCAGAAGTCCTGGCCCGTCATTCTCAGGAGGCTTTACCCGTTCCCTGCCAGTGGAGCTACCTCACCTCTGGAGCAAACGTCATCCGCGATGAGCATAGCGGCTCACAGGGCAACTCGCCCAACACAAACTCCTCCACCACACCCTCCAACAAGAGGAAAAGCGCCAGCAGTCACTCCATCACCAAGTATATGAAGAAATGTGGCGAACAGGTAAAGACCTTCTCTTTTTTTGATCCTGATCCACCGGTTTGCATCTTTCCTAACTCTGCTGTTTGTTACCTGTATTTAGACTGAGGCCATGGAGACCGATGGCTTTCAGGCAGATACAGAGGATGATGAAGACGATGATTGCATCATCATTGGAGAGCAATCAGGTTAGTATACTTTGTTGCTAGTGAAATTCAACAGCTATTTAAAGATTGATTCATTGTTAAATACTTCAATCAATACACTTATTTGATGGTTGATTTAAGCATTGATGTCATTAGCAATAATATGAGGAGCATACAGCTTGAGCACAATACATGCAAAGAAAACAATGAAGCATTTTACCTTTTAGTCATTCACCATTATGCTTGAAGAAACAGAACAGGAAATCTGTTTACCATCAGGGTCCAGTGTGGACAGCATTTTTAGATTATGATGCCTTATCTGAAGTGAATTAGCAAATAGTCTACTTTAAACTTGTATATTGGGCTAATTACTAACTGGTGTAAGCCTTTAACACTTGATGGATATTCATGAATAGGCCCTGATTTCATTCTCCAGTTTTTTTCTTAATATGTTCAATGCAGATTTGGGAGAAGAAAAAAAATTACAGCCAAAAACTAAACTGCTATTTGCTCATATGAATGTGTGTAGATCTAAGGCCCTGTTTACACTGCCAGCTAAATATGACCCAATTAGTTTTTTTTTTTTGCTCATATGTGACACAGATCAGATCTGTTCCTTGACTGTGTAAATGTAAAAACCGCATGCGTTCAGATGTTCAGAGATTGGTTTCAGGCCTCCTTCATATGTGGCAATAAGTCGATTAATTCGAAAAAAGATCGCAACCTCAATTCAACCCCCTAGATGATCTTAATTCAGCAGTGAACGTGACCTGTGAACCAGAGAGAGGGTGGGTGCGCACCTGTGAATGATGCCTGCAAAACTGCAGGCTTTGAATAACACGTAAAAAAGTTGTAATAACATTCAGTTTGTGTAACAGAGAGCGATTGTCTGGAAGCCGTGCGGGAAGTATGAAACGCACAGTGAAAATGAAACAAATAGGGGTGGGCGATATGGAAAAAATATATCACGATTTTTTTTCTGGGAAAATCACGATTCACGATTTTTATCACGATTCTTTTTTTTAAGTTGATTTTTAAAGACTGTTTTGCAAATTACACAGGTATAATACAACTAAACTAATGTCCCAGTATTAAAATATACTATTCTGCAAAGGAAGAACAATCAACAAGACTTGCAATACCATCAAAATGAACATTTAACAAATCTAACAAATCTTTATTAGACAGATCCTCAGCAACACCTTCAACAATGTATATGGCTTTTTTTTAACAAAGTTAACAAAACTAGTAGTGTTTTCAACTTAATAAATGCATAATACTCATGATAACCATGAAACCATGATTATTCTTCAGACTTTATGATTATACAACCAAAATCTATAATCGCTGCAATCCTAATTGTAACGCAGTTCAAAACAACATATGAGTGTTTGTAGAAGAAGCCTTCTTGAGCGATACACTGATTTTGTTGTGCTTTAAAAATACAACATTTGAATGTGTTTGTAAAGAAAGCCACATTGTACAACGCAGTGATGTTATGTAGTTTTAAAGTACAACATATTAACATTTTAATGTTGAAAAGGCCAACGTGGGTGTCTTAAGGAGCAAAAAACAGCATATGGGCTGTTATATTGCTGTTGTGTCATCATCACTTATATTGAAAGTCATCTCTGGTCCCTCATTTGGGATGCTTTTCATGCCAACTACGGTCCGTGTTTTTTCAGTGACAAATGTCGTGAGCGCAGTCTTACGGGGCGAGATCACGTTTATGTACAGTAATACGAGCATGCGGGTCTCCGCTTGCGTGCCTTTTTCCTCCGTTCGTGCACACAACTTCTTGCCCCCTCAAATAAACGCTGCCGAAGTGTGATTTAGTGCGTTTATGTAACGCGTATGTCTCCAACATTTTATAAGATTTGCTAGGAATATTTACGAATGTCTCCAATAAACCTACAGAGCGGCATTAATGCGTCCTGAAGTAAAGTGAAGCAGCTATAAACTCCTGCAAGATAAAGTCATTTTATGCAGAAGCGTAGAGCTTTATCTATAAAGCATATTTATGGAAACTGTTCATCTTAACTGAAAGCTGCGCCTGTATGCTGGCCTCGCGCATTGCGCAGCCCTGTCAGCATGTAACCTTAAAGGGTTAAACAAATGACGCACAGCACTATGGTTACACAAAAGTTGCCGCTGTTATAATTCACTTACCTTTTAATAAGTTTTGGTGCGATTATAACCCGCTATTGAAAAAAACAACAACGACAGACGAGTGAATGTTTTGAATGAGAAGCAGTAATAGCCGTGGCCGGATGAATTTAGGTGAGGCGCCTGTCATGGAAGAATAACTGTAGCGGAAGCACTGCACTATATACTGTATGGCGATACAACGATTTTTCTGAAAAAGTGGATCGTGCAGTAATTATTATTGTCCACGATTAAATATCGTATTATCGCACAGCCCTAGAAACAAAGCACCAACATAATTTTAATAATCATATCGCATCTTAGAGTTACGTCAAGCATTTAATATGTTTTTCTTTTTATAGCGAACAGAGTGTTGTGCATGAGAATAAATGTTTAACAGTGTCAGTATAACTACTTTAGCCTTTATAATATTTAATATATTGCAAGAGGGAATCTGATAATGACAAATGTCTGTATTTACCAGTAGAAAAAAATGGTCTAATAAGGTTGTCAGTGACAGATTGCAAGCATATGTCTCAAACATAATAATTCAACATCAGAATTATGAATAGTTGTATTCTACAATAACAATAATAGGCTACTCATATTAACCTTTATTTTACATCTACTGAATCGTGAGAAAATCGTCATCTTTAGTTTTAGCAAAACAATTGCGATTGTCATTTTAGCTCCAGCAGCAATGCGACTATCATGTAAACAGGCAGATCGGATTTATTGCGGCATTCTGTTTTGTACGTCATTAAATTGCGACAATGTGGTACTTCTCTGCGGTTTAATAATGTAAAAGGAAGTGCATGTGGAGATGACAATACGGTAAACAACAACAGAGGAAACATGAAGGAGGAAAGTGGTCAGTGGTCGACAGCAGAAGTTAACGGCCTTCTTGCCCTGTGGTGTGATGAGTCAGTGGAGGACACCACATATAAACCATCGGCTCAAGCTGTGATGACCGCCCTTTCT
Source organism: Danio albolineatus (assembly GCA_903798035.1). Taxonomy (NCBI): domain Eukaryota; kingdom Metazoa; phylum Chordata; class Actinopteri; order Cypriniformes; family Danionidae; genus Danio; species Danio albolineatus. Next base: position 14,260,840 of record CAIGQQ010037719.1, on the reverse strand, counting down.
CTCCACCCCAAAATCATTTTAAAGTTGAGCAAACGTCGCATATTTGCAAGACAATTTCTTCCATTGTGGCTAATGTGGTGCAGATGCTAGAACCCGTCTTTACGCATGTGCAACGTAAATTGTATGGCAAGTGTAAACGCATGAAACTGATATGGGTCACAATTAAAAGAACGTGTAAATGGACAGGCAAAAAAAACCCGATATAGGAAACAAATTGGAATTAGGCATCAAGACCTGACAGTGTAAACAGGGCCTAAGACAGTACTGTTGACATCTTTGTATTTATTCATTAAGTGGTTCAGGTAAATGATCAATCACTGGTTCATTTTACAGTTCTACTAGCCTTTTATTAACCATAAAAACATTTGAATCTGATTAGATCTGTGGCAAAAAATCATCTGTGAAATCAATTCTGAGATTTTTGAAATGCATCTATATTTTTTGAATTTATTCCTAGCTTGGTTTGTAACTGTGGATGGCGCTCTAGGCTAGTTGTTACTCATACACTTAAATGCTCATAAGAAAGAGCAGTTGTGCAATCGACTGAGTCATGTACGTTGGCTATTATATCACAAGATCGTTGTGAACAGCTCACGCTTGTAATTTGCTTAAACCTTTGCTTAATCTTAACTACTGTTTTTTTTAGGTTCATGTGGTATTCGTAAGAAAGTAAATGCAAGAGTATAGTTGTTTGTAAAGCATACAGCGCCATCTGCTGTTAAAAACTAAGCACTGGATCTATTTAGCAGAGAAAAACCATGCAGAATGGATTTCTTGGAAGATTTTTTCCCCACAGCTGTAGTTTTGAGTTCCCTTTGCACATCCTGTCTTGTAGGTAAAAAGGTGCCACTAAAGGAAACATCTTGTATTATTAACTATAACGAATAATCAATTGATCTTTTTATTTAAATAATTATTAATGATAGGGGACAGATCTGCCAGTTTGAAAGAATATTTTTCTTTTCTTCACAGGATCCTCTGAGCAAGACGCCAACACATCCTTGCCACAAACAGATCAAGAAACAGAGCCCATGGACACGAGTGCATCCGAAACTGCTGCTCTTGCCCTGCCCTGTCCCACCCCTGCCACTGCCTGACCTCTTCCAATTGGGTTTGCATGCACATGAACCAGACGCTCAATCACCCGATTCGATGGATCTCACAGTATTAAAGGTCCCCAGAATGAATCAATGTTCCCTCTTCTTTAAGTGGAGGTCCGTTAGTTGGTGTACCGCTCTTCCTCATAGGAGAGCTCCCACTTTTTGAGAGCGTATAAAGGCTCTGCCCATTCGTTTCTCAGATCTGACACCAATCAGGACGTTGATGCTAAGTGCTCGGCCCCATTTTAAATTTAGATTTTTTTTTGTTTGTTTTCTCCTCTGAGAATACTTGAACTGGTGTATGTCTTTCAAAAATAACGACAATTGAAATATATTGCACTTTTATATTCCACTTCTGTTTATTTCATTCTTCTACCCCCACCGGAGGTCCTTTCCCTTGTTTTCTTTTCCAAGAGGCTTTGTATAAATCTAGCACCCGCCATGCTGCTATATACGGTGTAAATACTATTTTTGTTTAATTTGACCAATGGTATAGAAGCTGAAATAGTAGGTGGCCGTCCAGCATGGGGGGGAAGGGGAAACCAGCAGCAAAGTGTTTTCTTAATTGTTACGAATAAACTGCGCCGTAGTTTGCAGTTGTAATGGGTTTCTTACAAAGCTTGTTTAAATAAAGCATTATTTAAAAAAAGAACAACTTTTAATTTGCTGTTAAGGAACGTCTTTCCTTCCAAATAGTCGGATTTTTGCACAGTGAAAGCCAGTTTGGTTCCTCTCATCGGACAATGCGTTTTATTTCATACATCACATCAAAAGCAACAGAACAACGTTTTGATGTCTACAAATCGGTAAGTGTAAAGCACAAGCACTGTTCATTTTTGACAATACAGCATGGTTTAATAAAGGAACAAGCTTCTGACAATGTTCTTCTGCAACAATTACAGTAATTCTACATTAATATAGTTGTAATCTTGTTCACCTTTTCATTTTAAATGTATTACCAACTTGAATGTGTGCAGCGTCCTGTGTTTGCTGCTGCTTAGGGCCTACAAGCTGGTTGTCATTAATCTTATTGTAATCATAATACACTGGTTTGTAGCACATATAGTTTTACTGCTATTCTAGTCATTTACCTGTGTCAGCTTTTAAATTGAGGGCTTGGTTTTTCGTTGACATTAAGATTTGACTTATCCCTTCAAGCCATATTTCACGCAACACGTGTGCACTAGAAAGTTTCATCGTCCCATGCCAGTGGCTTTTGTCTACTCACTTAAATGATGTTGTACTCTTGAGTTGCGTGCGCGTTCGTTCAAGTCTTAGCATAAAGCGCGTATCTAGGAGAAACTCAAAAAATCTAATTCATAATTAGTGGGATTTCCCACACCGTTAACAGTTAAACTTTCATTTTAGTTTACAATAAAACTAACCAAATACTGTAGTAAACTCAGAAAGGGACACTATCGATTGTATCTATTCTTGGCTTAATCTGACATTTGTTTTTAATGTAGCATTAACATCACACAAGCTAACCAGGAGCATGCTGGATGAACTTCTGGGTGTGATTTCGGAACTGGTCTATATTGAGTAAGCTAATTTATTTTGTTCAGAGTATATGTGACCGCAAGTTAGACTTGGTTTCTGGAATACACCCCGTGATGTGATATACAAACATCCCTGGATGACTTGAACACAGTTTCAACCTCAGATAAGCACAGTGGGACAGGAGCATCATGGGCATACTTTGTGCAAAAATCGCATGTGTGAGGTGAAACATACAGTGCACAACACTGGCTATCTGATAATAGAATGTAGGCTGCATGCAGCTCACGTAAAAAAATAAATATGGAAGGTAGTTGGGGCCAAAATTCTTCAAATTAAAGACGTAATATTTGATTACATGTCCAGCACAGCAGGCAAGGAAAACTGCATTCGGGACTCTACATGTGTAATTCAAAGCTGTATTGGGATATGTTTAATAATGAAGTACTAATATTTACGTCTGACATCAAATAGTAAGTCTATGCGTATTGAAGAAATCTCGGCACTGCCAAAAGTTATGCTAATCCAAAACAACCTATGTGTTTATCTGAACTAAAGAAATGTGTTCAAGTCTAGTGCCTCAAAATTATTCTTTCATGAAAAATGAAGAAATCTTAACAGTCGAACTTTCATTTAAAGACTTCTGGCCCCACTGGCCTTCCATAAATTATATTTGGGCTTACTTGTACGATAAAATATCAAGGTGACAGCTAAAATGAGCGGATGTTTATTAGCATCAGGAGGTAGATCGTTGTTAAAGACCAGAGCTGTGTGTATTTAAGTCTGCGTTAAAACATTCATGCGTTAAGCAGGAAACCAAACATTAACACAAAAAGACAACCTAAACTTGGTAGTGCTCAACTTTAAACAGTGCTTCTGATTTTACGTTACATCAATCAACATTTCTCGATCAGCAGTAGCTAAAAAGTGCAACAGATCCGAGTTTCCAATCACACAAATCGAGCCTCTTCCTTCATCATTTGACGACTGGTCGTGTTACCTCAAGCAAGAATGCATTACAAAAGGACAGAATGCTTGGAAATTGGCCCTAAAGGTGCTAACGCTCCGTATGACGGACAGGACAAAGTCAAAGTGTGTATAGCACCTTATAAATCCACATGCACAATGAATCAGGGCCCGTCCTGTGAAACCGTGTGGGATTGTGGATGATGGGAGACTCACTGGGAGCAGCAAGAGATGTAGGCGGGGGTCAGCAGTGACGCATGGAGGATTAATGTTCAGCTGAGGCTCTTGATGTTCTCTAGTAGAGCTTGTTTTAGCAGAACTGCAGTCTTTCCTCCGGCGGCGGCAATGTCGGCCTGCACTGCAGCGTCCCAGGAGAAGGTCAGAAGAGCTGCTGGGGCCTGGAAGACACAAAAAAAATCCATCATACTTGCTCAATTGGTTGATTACACAAAAATTGCATGTTTTTCAAATTCCAAGTTGTCTGAGATGGTAAAGTGCAGGTGAACAAATTCAAAAATGGATAAAAATGGCTAAGAAAACACTACTGTGTGTATTTTGGATTTATATTAAGCTAAGAAAACAATCTCAAAACTGACGGGAGTGTGAAAAACTGCCAGCTCTTAGATTTGGGCCTACCAGGTTGCACTCATTGATGGGCATCTCTTCATCATCCTTCAGTTTTTGTCCGCCAGGTGCCATCAGCTCAAAGGGTTGCCAGTCGTTCTCCAGCGAATCGCGCACAAACTGGTACAGCGCTGACAAACGCTCCCATGCCAGGAAAGTACCTATAATATATAAGAATCCAAATCATGTTTTTTCACACATTTTTCTCTTTTATATAAATGTTGATTTTTCACGATTGCCGAGGAGCTACTGCTCTTAAAGGTACCATGAAATTAAACACGTTTTTTAGATGTTAGTACCAGTATTGTTCGTTTGTTTAGGATATCTTTCAGCTAGTGTGCTCCAAAACAGTGCCAAAATTCACATTTAGAAGATATAAAACTGATGTAAACATGTAAGGCTTGTAGTTTGTCACTTCCGGCTAAATATACCAAGGCTTTTTTTTTTCATGTTTTTTTTTCATCTTGACCAATCAAATGCTCTGGTATTTGACATGCCCCACCCTCTTTAAGACACTTATCGTTTGACGTGCTTAAGCTCAACCTCTCACACTGGCAGAGCGGTGATAAAGCAAAACACTATTGGGTGTTTTATTTTTAAAAAAAGGGAGGAGCTACACTATGTCCCACCCTCTCTTTGTGTTTTGGTTGAGATTACACCAAACACTTGATAAAAATGCACATTTCAAAGCATGTCACTGGACCCTTACGCTTGAATTATTTTACTTATTATTGATTGTATAAAAGAAATACTCTGATGTATGTGCCTGTACTCAAGACAGGTTCAATTTGGTAGTTTGGTCGTTTATTCCACTATGTGGCACCATTAAAGGGTCAAGAAACACCAAAAAACATTTTTTGAGCTGTTGACAGTCATATATGTGTCCCACGCTGCTATAAACACTATTAGGGCACATATATTTCGCTAAAGAGTGAAAATTGGTTGTTTTTGCGTTATTTCGAGCAAATTCGTTCATCCGGTTTGAAACGAATTTTTGTGCGGCATTAATTTATGAGAAAGACTTGGTTCAAACCAATCAGCGCGCTCTGTTGTGTACGCGGTGCAGCTTCATTAATATGCAAGATCGCTTCGAGGATTGTTTGTACCTGTTGCAGTGTCCAGACGGCAGAGACGCCACGTTGTGTTGCCAAAGCAAGTGGAAGAAGAAGAATTGTTTGGAGACACAGGTCGCCAGTGTTGTGTTTATGTGCTGCAACGAAGGTTTTGTTTACATTTCTCCGCTATGAGAGCGCAGCTGGACTCACTCGACACGTGCAGAAATGCGTCTGTAATAAACTTTTTTTTTTTTTCACCCGAGAGCTTTAAACGTCTGGAAATGGTAAAATCGGGATTTGCCTTTTAAAACCCACGCCGCTATAGATATGGTAAGTGATCAGTGCTCTTTGTTATTTTATTCAGAGGCAAAATTAGTTCGTATCTTCAGCAGGACTCTTTCAGTGTTTAAAGACGGACCTTAGTCAAAATGATTAGAACTCTTACTGAGTTTACAGCACGTTACTCTACTTTCGTGCAGAATTTTCACTGCATTTTGTGACAGGATAGTGTATACACAAGGCTTTCTGACGCTGCTTACCGAGTGCATCTGAGTTGCCGAGAAATGCGGAGGGTTTTTTGTTTCTCCCTTACGCCGCGCGGTATTGAATGCTCCATCACTCTCTTAAAAAATCACTCTCTTAGCAGTTTCTCACATCTGGTTTGTCACGGGGGACATGCAGGAAATGTTCCTGGACAAAAGTATAAGTGCCAAACTGCAGTTAAAGTCGACAAATTAATAATTTGGCAAATAATTGGATGACTGATGTCAATGTAAACAGTCACTGTCTTTCTCCCCTGCGTCTGTGTTTGTTTTGCCTGTTTGAAAATCAGCGCGTTCCCAAATGGAAACTCCCATTTTTATGCAAAACCATCCCTCTTTCCCCCGACACTCCCATCTAAACAGAGCTGGACACACCCACTTTCCTGAGCTTTTCCAGACTGTAGGTGTGAAAACACCCTGCTGAGACAGGGGGGTTTTGTGACCCTTTAAATGACGACCAGAAAACTGAATTTCTTGTTAAAACTCGTGTACTACATGATTGAGTGTATAAGTGGGTAATTTGGACAATTATATCTAGTTATATGTAATGAAGATGACAACTCCCATGATTCCACACTCACAATATCATCAACACTCGTAAAATTGTGTTACTTGTATGTTTGCTACTATTTAGATAGGTGGATTAGTACTGGACAGACATGCTAGCACTGTTATGTAAATGTCATAAATAATCCAGAACTACCCACCCTGGAGTATGTTTCCATCTGGTAGCCTCACTCTCAAAAGCGCGTAGTTGTACTTCCGTCTCTCTCTCTGCTCGTCTTTCTCGCGCATGGCTTTCGTTCGCAGCATTGCGTTTCTCTCCACCATTTCACTCCTGTGAAGAAAGAAGCTCATTAAAACATGCCAGGACTTCATCAGCTTGTACAACACACACGGTCTACGCCTTTACTTCAGCTGTTGTTCTTTCTTCAGCTCCTCTGCGCTGAGGTTGTAGAAGTCTGGCGGCAGCTCAAAGTGTGTGGCGTTCTCGGACGGCCTGAAGACCTGCAGCTGACGGTCCAGCTTGGCTCGGACCGCTTCGCCCTTCTGCAGCTGCTCCAAATGAGTCTTCATCTGCTCCAGAGCTTCGGAATCCTGCTCTGGCAACACCAGGAAATCCTCAGTCCTGTCTGAGAAGCAGCAAAAAATTTACGTTACCTTTAAAGTGAAAGTTACTCATCCACCGACTTGTTCCAAAACTTTGAGCTTCTTTTTTTCTGAGAAGAAAGGACATCATTTTAAAGAATCCCAGAAACAAGCTGTCGATTTCCCTAGTATTTGTTTAGTTTTTTTAGTTTAGTTTATTTGTTTACAGGGTCTATGCACATTAATAAGCATTACTGTAAAATGTGCCGGAATTAGCCAAGAATGGCTATTTTTCATCTGTAGACCCCTAACAGAATGTTAAAAAAGTCACACCTAAAATAGAAGCATACACAGTATAATAACAGAATACATTATCATATATAAAATACAGTAAAAAGAGTAAAAAAACAAACAGATTGGCAGCAGAAGAAGACAAATGCCATGAATAAACAGTTCAAATAAGTGTCAAGAAATACAGTACTAATGCTGACAATGCTGATTTGTCAATAACCAATTTTTAACATGAAACTGAAAAGAACAAAAAGTAAGTGATCTTCTATTTGTTGGTGGGATGGAGTTCCATTCCCTAGCAGCTTTCACTGAAAATACCGACTGACTGAATTTACTTTTTTTGAGAGGAATAATACAATCCCCTTAGTTAACCTTCTACCTTTACCCTAATGTCTCAAACATTCTTGAAAATATCTTTTGTGTGTTCAACAGAAATAAACTATCCCTTTTGTTTAGGTTGACAACAGACTTTTTGTTTAACCAATTGAACCAATAAATGGAAGTCCGGAAAATGTTTTAACTGCAAAACAAAATGATCCAGAAAACGTTTACAAAAAAACGTAGAGAAAAAAGTGTACTCACTCAACTCCTGTAGAACATCACATGAGATTACAGCGATAAACAATTATAGTCCAATCATTCTTGAAAATACCTTCTTTTGCGTTCAACAGAAATGAACCACCCCTTTACTTTAGGTTGACGACAGACTTTAATTAATTTAAGTAATAAGTTGAAGTCCAGAAAAATTTGAGAAAATTAATTCTAGAAACAAACTTTATAAAAAATGTAGAAATAAAAAATAATAGTAATAATAAAATGTGATTTACTGGACTGCTGTACAACAGTAAATAAGATTACAGCAAAAACAATAATAATTCAATCAATTTTTAAACAACAAAATTTGATCTCAAATTCCATAATTTACTGTTCGAGAAGCCATTTCCATTTTTTAACAATAGTCCCTATTGTGAATTAGGGACTTCTGGTTTATGCAGACTTTAGGTCTATTTAACGCATTAATGAAATTATTTATGCCAAAAAAAAAATGTATAATGCACATCACTTCACAACCGTCTCGTCTCCTATCTTGAACAAAAAATGTTTTTCATGATCATCAAGTTTTTTGTTCTGCTTTTGCAATAGTGAAGACAATGGACTCAACTTTTCATTGATTATTTTGAAAATGTTTTCCAAGATTTCCATAATAACCTGCCGTGTGCCAGGTTCGGGAACACTGGTGTTAGCATCCACGGTGATAGTACCATTATCGTCAATCTAAACGGTTACTTTCTGTCTCTGATTTGCTCAAATTTTAGGCATGGCGATTGATTGCTTCAAGAAGTAGGTATCTATACTCACAGCAAAGTGTGCAGCAACTAACACAGAAGATAATAAGCTCTAATAATGATAACTGAATGCTAAAGCATGCACCAACTGATAAATGTAACCCTTCTTTAAGCCGCCATCTTAGATCTCCCAACAAAAAATGTTGATAAAAGCTTCTTTTTTATCAAACTAAATTTTAAGTTTAAATTGTTATATTATTTTTATGTATGTTTCTCAACCAATTTTTATGTGTGGTTAAATATGATGTGATTAATTACATTCAATTCTTTAAATATAATGTTTCTTACCTTCTCCATCAATCGGCAGGGTGCTGCTTTCAAATCCCAAAGCCTGCAGATACTCTCGAGATCCTTCAATCCCACTGACCTTCTCCTTTAATAAACACAAATCAAACAGCAACAAATAACACACGTGCACTTGTTTCCTGAATTCAGTTTCCAGACAATAAAAGGATCATACCTGAAACACTTTGTTGCCAACTTTGATCTTCCTGTACTTTTCCTCAGTTGGGTTCTTACAGATGTTTTCGATATACCTGTCCGCACATAATTGCATAATTAGCTTACTGCGCTGTTGAATGCTCGATTCTGAATGGCTTACGAGCATTCTTAGGTGTGCAGATATTTCCTTTTAAAGGCACGGCTAAAGCAGTTTTAGTTAGTTCTAGAGTGAATTACAGATCCATATTCAATTCAATTCAGGTTTATTTGTATGGTGCTTTTCACAATAATTATTTATTTTTATTGTATATCACAACGCTGAATGATTTCAGTTAGCTTACAATTGCATATTATAAACTAAGACTGCACACAGGAGCTGTTTTAAGACAAAATCTTGAGAAATGTCTTGAAGCACAACATCTGAACAGTGTCTTTAGGTGTGTAACTGGTTTAATAATGAACACTGGTCTATTGAATAATTGGAAAATAATGCACTCACTGTTTCACATCATAGCCGCATCACCAACTTGTGCATAATTCTTTGAATAATTCATCACTGGTCATTATTTTCTTCATAATGTTAGTATTAAAACAGTGCTTACTTGCTAATGATGTCGATGGCAGCTTTGACTTTCTCTTTGTCTTTGTTAAAGGTGTGAATCATCATAATGGAGGCCTCTATCGCATCCTCTGAGAATCTCTGCGAAGGAAAAAAGAAGGTACTTGAGATAAATGTAATGTAATTGTTCAAGATTGTTTTGGTTGCCATATCCTCACCATCAGAATGGCTTCTTTGATGTGCAACTCTCTTTCAGCCTTTGTGACGGTTTTTCCAGTAAGAGGACAGATGAAGAAAACTCCCGACACTGAGAAACAAGACGGATCCCTCTGTGGAACAGCCGAGCCCTTAAGAAGGTATAATCATGGTCAGTAAAAAAGTAATGCTGGGGATAAATGATTATAAACAGGATATATTAATTGTTTTGTGTTGATATTTGTTTTGGGGTTCGAGGGTTTGTTTTGGGTTTTTTTGACTCTCAAAGTGTCTAACCATTGACTTGAATTTTATGAATCGTCTAAAATGTTCTATTTAAAAATACTCAATCTGTTTATTCCTCACAAAACATTACATGTGGTTTCAAAAAAAGAGACTGCAGAGTCACATATCTGCCTCTATGTAAGAATAAATCATATTTCAAATCATATTTTTGATATTAAAATATAATGCTGGTCAGCATAGCATTTTTTAAATGACACATTATATTCCCCAGATAAGAGGCAACCGTAAAGGTTAATAATGATTTTTTTTCATAAATGAATACGACAGATTAAATATATTTTAATTAAATCACTTTTATTGTGAATAGAGTTTTATTAATACTTTTATTAATAATTATTGTGAAAAGTGCTATAAAAATAAACTTGTATTGGATTATTGTTTTAAATATAACAAAATGTACAATATGATTGTTTTTTCATGTTTCTAATAGAATTTTAAAAAATGTATACATTTGGAAGTTGTAAATATTACAAGTAAATAAAATCTCTCTATATTTTTAAACATGATAAACATTCAATATTATTATTAATAAGGTAATAAAAACAATCATAATAAAAAAGACAAACATTTTCTAATCCTTTCAATGTAATATAATATTTTGATTTTTATTATTAATTTATATATAATTCTATAAATATTCATTCATTTTCCTTTGGCTTAATCCCTTATTTATCAGAAACGTCACATATTCCAGCATATCTTTTACGCAGCGGATGCCCTTCCAGCTGCAACCCAGTACTGGGAAAATTCTATAAACATATAGTAATTAATTAATCATTTTAACAGATGTTTAAAATAATATGTGTATACACTGTATATACATCTTACTATATCCTTTATATTATTCGTATAGTCTGTATATACACAGGAAAGAAGAACATTCATTCATTCATTCATTTTCCTTCAGCTTAGTCCCTGATTTATCAGGGGTCGCCACAGTAGAATGAACCGCCAAGGAGAACCAAACCCAGTAAAACCCTCAGACTTGCCTCGATCTCTGTGTTCTTTAGACTGGCTACTACGGCAGCCGCCTCTGCTTCAAGTTCTCGCTTCACTGAAACACAACAACAAACGATTAGCTAACTGGAATGTGATATCACAATACAACAATACCATCATTTTTCTAATACGAGCTGACATGTTTTCTGGGGATTCTAACAGTATTTAGGTATAGAAATTAAATAATGAAATATAATAATAACAAAAAACTTTCTTCGGTATATAAATCGAATTAATTAAATCTTCTTCAGTTTTTTTGCACTTTACTGCTTTAAACTTGTTTGCATTTTTAGGTGACAGGTGTTATGAATAAATGTCAAACAAATGATAAACCTTTATTCTATTATGGATAAACTTTGCAATTAATCCACAAATCAGATGCATTTCAAACTATGCTCAAATCGCAAATTCAATGCAGTAAAAATATATTGTGCATCCATAAAGCAAAAATAATGACAATATTCAACAGTTTCATCACCTCAGTGTCAGTATAGAGTGCATATTCACTGACATATACCACCGGATGCCTGAGCGCAACTTCCTCTGTTTAAAACAAAGCACAGACACATCTGAGGTAATACTTCAAAGGAACGACCAAGCACAACAAATGAATGCGCACCCTATACTGACACTGAGGAGAAGAAACTGCTGAATAACCACATTATTATTGTTTTATATGAGCATGAATATATTAATAATATTTTAATTGAACCCCTGAAGATTGGGGTGTTTAAAGCAAGGGTGCCCAAGATTTTTCATATGTAGGGCCAAAAACCAAATGTCATTGATAGCTGTGGGCCAAAGATGAATATACCAAACTATTTTAGTTGCCATGGGTAATTTCCTATTTCCTTTCATAATATTAAAAATAAATAGAAAACATTACTTTCAATCATATCAACTAATGCAGTATAACTTTTTTAAATTATAACTAGTGCAACAAAAACATAATCACATTTAAGAGGAGTTCAATGCTGAATACACTGGTCAAGCAGAATCTGCCTTTGCCTTGATTTGCTCTGCATTGTCCTCATATCCGTCGGGTGACAGCATGTATATTTTAAACTAAATTACAGCATTTAAAATTAAACATTTAATTTCAGTTAGCTTTTTTGTAGCTTAACCAAAAAAATAATAAATAAAAGGTTACATTGCATTTGAAGTCACTAAACCAGAGATGCCCAAAGTTGAGCCCGCAGGCCAAAGTTGGCCCATTGTAAAATTTGGTTTGGCCCACCATCCCATCTGAGGACAGTGAGAATGATGGAGAGAGTTGGGGTGACGTAACCTTTTTTGTTCATTTTATTGCTGAGCTACAAAAAAGCAAACTAAAATTAAATACTTCAATTAAATGTTGTAAATGAATCAGATTTTCTAAAATGTAAATACTGTCACTTGACGGATAGAGGACTATGCAGAAGCAAATCAAGCAAAAACTAGTGTAATTCTCTTATAAATAAGATTTCTACTGTAATAAGTTCATTGTAAAATAAAAAAAAATACTGTATTAGTAAATATAAATTGTGTTTTCTAGTCATTTTAAATATTATTAAATTAATTAGGAAATTAACCATGGCAACTATATTTACCTTCGGCCCACTAGCCTCAACCAAGTTTGGTTTTTGGCCCTTCATAAACAAATGTTTGGGCACCCCTGCTCTAAACCATCCCCATCATTCTCCCTCTCTTCTCAGATGGGATGGTGGGCCAAATCAAAGGTTACCATGGGATAACTTTGGCCCTTAGGCCCTAGTTTGGACATCTGTGGTTTAGAGTATGTTTTTTTTTTTTTGGTATACTCTGAATGAGTTGGGACTGTTGATGTCTAAGGAGGATGAGGGAGTGTCAATTTGTGTTTCGAAGACAAACAAAGAACTCAGTGGTTTGTAAAAACACAAGAGAGTTAAGTAATTAATAATTTTCACTTTTTAGTGCTATATTCATTTATCCACAACAAGCCAAATCAACACAAAACAATACAATTTAATTCAACTAGTGGCTGCCCACTGCTCTGGTTGTTTGTTTATCTGGTGTGTGTTCACTGCTGTGTGTGTGTACACTTGCATGGGTTAAATGCAGAGCACAAATTCCAAATATGGGTCACCCTACTTGGCCACGTTCAATACATAATAAATCATTATTACTGAAAGTATCTCCCTTCCAAAAACATTGTTTTTGTAAAAATCACACACACCAGTTTTCATCCATTCCTTTTCCATCGCCTTAGTCCCTTATTTATCAGGGGTCACCACAGCGGAATGAACCGCCAACTATTCCAGCACATATTTTACGCAGCGGATGCCCTTCCAGCTGTAACGCAGTACTGGGAAACACCCATACACTCTCACATTCACACACTACAGCCAATTTAGTTAATCCAATTCACCTATACCACATGTACCACACTTTGGACTGCCCACGCCAACACAGGGAGACTATGCAGACTCCACACAGGAATGCCAACTGACTAAATGCTAAATAAATGAATAATTTACCCTGATTCCTTATGGCATCCTGGGACGTTTGCACTTTGGGCCGGTGCTGCTGCTCAATCCTGGCGAGGGCCGCAGCCCCTGCCATCTGTGCACCCTCTGTTGGTGCCTTTCTGGACGCTCCACGAGAAGCCTGTGAGGCCTGTGGTTTAGAGCTGCACAAAATACAACAGACCTCACTCATTCCCCTAGTTTAAACCCTTGTTGTGGTTAAAAACACTGTTAAAGTCACTCCCACGTGACTGACACACTAAGCCTGTTAACCTATGAGTAATTATAGCGTTATAAAAGGATAAACTCTCACGACTAGGTCCCATTCTGGATCCAAAACTAGCAAAGTAAAACTAAATCAATGTGTCGCCTGTGCTATATATGTCACTATTGACATGATAGATATGTAAACATGCACATATATCTTGCCTTAAACAGTATATCAGTAAAAATAGCTTTCATTTCTATTGAGAGAGTCTATAATCGTATTTAACCTCATCATCTACATGTTGACGTAGGGCAGAGCAGTTCTGATGACAGATCTCGCAGACCTCTGGTGTTTGTTTTGGTTTTACCTTGCTTCATCTGTAAGTTTCTTTCCTGGCCCTGCTGACTTGAATTTGATATCTTTCTTGATGTCGTCGAAAAACTTCTTCATTCTTAGCGATATACTGTATGGTAACGTGCAGCTTTAAAATGCAGGATAACTTGTTTTTAATTATTTATAACTGTCAGACACACCACCACCCAAGCGATGTGTTTACAACGGGAAGAGGACAGTTTATGAACCGGAAATGTGGTCATAAGGAGGTCGTGACGCAAATGTTGATTTTTAGCGACAGCAAGCGGCAGGAAGAAAAACGACAAGGATTTAAATGAGACAAAATATAATTATAATATAATTATAATATAATAATAATAGGATTTCGTTCTTTCATACAGATGTTATCATTCGGACCGATGTATTATGCATTTATGCCCCTCAAAAAGAGAAAATAATCAGATGATTCAAAACAAATGAATGGAATATATATATAATTTTTTTTTGCTTTATGTTTATCTTTGCTTAATAGCACTTTTGAACTGCATCATACCGATATATCTTTATAAAGACTGAAGCAAACATGTCTTGAAAAAATATATGTGTAATATTTCAAATGAAGGAAATTGCCACATTTAGGGTTTTGTTTTTATTTTATATAGAGGAGAGTCAAGTTCTGGATGTACATCTTACAACAAAAAAATTAAATGTCATTGTAAAGTCTTTAAAACAAACATTTATAATTATTTATAGATTTCAAAAAGATTGAACGAACTGTTTAAAGTACTTTCATCTCACCTCAACATGTAAAACCTGAATATAATAATATAATACAGAGTTCTGTTAGAAATTGCTCACGTTTATTGTTATTGTGTACATTTTTTGCTCAAATTTTAATAATTAGCAACCGACTGGTCAATTTTATTTATTGCACAGTCGGTTGCTAGATTGTTAAAATTTGAGCATAAAATTTACAAAATAATAATAAACGTGAGCTATTTCCAACAGAACTCTGTATATTTTCCACAATTGTTACTTATTCAAAACTAATAAATTACTCATAAAGAGCCCCAATATGAATGTGTCTTTACATCTTTCGTATTTCCACGAAAATCAAACAAAAACTTGCAAAAAAAGTGCAATCACATTCCAGATTTAATAAACGTTTTAATGAATAAACTATACATTTATAGAAATGTTCTTCTCAACGCTCGTTTCATAATCAGGTCAGCGCGAATTTTAATATAATTTTCTTAAATTGCAGTGTTTAACGCCGTACACAATGTGCATTCTTATTGGCGGACGCAAAGACTGACAGTCCGCTTCTCCAATCAGCTCCCTCGGGAAGGAGGAACTTCCGCTGACAAAAATTGGAATTGGCGGAAACCGTCTGCAGAAACCAACCGCCTTTCCTCACGTACTGTATCAGATCCAGGTCTCGCTGTCTGTCGGCCTGAAAAACGGACCGCGGACGGATAAAAACGAGCAGAACGAGGAGCGGTGCATAGAGGGACGACAAGATGCCGCACAACTTCCGGCCCGGTGATCTTGTCTTCGCTAAAATGAAGGGTTACCCTCACTGGCCGGCCCGGGTAAGAGCAGCGGGAGCTCGCGCAGGGTTTGCGGTGCATTGGGCGCACACACCCCCAACATACCCTCCGCGACCAGCTTTAACCCTCCAAATTACGAATTTACTCTGTATTTGTGCAGATAAAGCTGCAGTTTATGCTAATTTAGAAGCCAGGTGTTGTGGTAATGCTTTTATTTTGTAGTATTTGCTTAGTAATGAATGTATGAAGCTAGCAGGCTGGCTAACTTGTTTGCTGGAGGAGCAGCTAAGGTCGCGTGATCGCAAAGTCCTGTTTATTTTGGTTGGGAATCGTTTTTAGGTGCATAACGTGGGGAATGTGAATTAGTCGTCCGTTTAGAGATGAGAGTTGTGCGTTGTTTTGATTTAATCGTATGTAAAGTGTAAATGAAGGGGGGTTGATTTGTAATGTTTACACATGGAGATACTTTGCTGCACGTGATTCACGCTGTGCATAGTGGAATATTCATGTCTAGTTTGATTTTATTTTTCTACGAGCTTTCAAAGACCTGATGAACATGCAAAACACGTTATTGTAATGTTTTTTTTCTCCTTGCAGATTGAAGATGTTGCAGACGGGGCTGTCAAACCACCTCCTAATAAGATCCCCATTTTCTTCTTCGGGACTCATGAAACGTACGTTAACAATAACAACTTTGTTATGAATGTAAACGAGGTTGTTAATGAATAATGCTCTCGTTATGAGATTTTCTTAGTTTATCTTATTGTTGACTGATGAAGTGTTTTTTAAAAGTGTGGTTTGTGCAAAACGTGCATGGAGTAATGTATCTGACCCCACAAGTCAACAGGTGGTACTGTAGGAACCTTTTTAAGGCATAACTTCTATGGTCAGTCCTTATTTGGTTTTCTTTTTTTTCATTGTGATGTGTAGTTTTTATTGTATATGATGATATTGCAATGTTTTTTAGTGATGTATAAACTGAGGTTTATATCATTAAATTTAAAAACGACTCTTCAACTCAACATTGAATGAAAACTCATTCCTTTTGATGTGGTCAACATTTGAAGTAGATCAAAATGTTTTTCAAAATTGTCCTCAGACAAGATTGTGATGTTCATTAGTTGTTGGATGACTTTGATGCAAGATTTTGGACCACTTCAAATGTTGACTACTGTAAATGTTACGCATCTCGTTTTGACCAAAAGATTTGTGGATTTTGTTATTTTTATAAAAAACTTTAGACCTCACAAATGTAGACAAAATGTTGTGACTGGATATTTCTACTGTAAATAAAAGACTTGCATTTTCAGGGTACAAAATGAAAATGTTGTTTATATCAACCAAAACACAAAAATATTCTGTGTTTGGATGAAAAGTGTTATGGAAACATAATGGAAACATAATACTCCTCTAATACTAATAAATATGTGACCCTGCACCCCAAATACAGTCTTTTGTTGAGGGAGGCAATAGCTAAAATTTATTGTATGGGTTGAAATTCATTGGTATATTAGGTAAACCTCATGTTAAAGCATCATGTTTTAGTGATTTTTTATATTTATGACTAGGGTCACTTTTATGATCATAATTTTAACTTTTAAAATGTTAATTGCCTTTCAGAGCATTCCTTGCACCCAAGGACCTTTTTGCATATGAAAAAAATCAAGAACGGTATGGGAAACCCAACAAAAGGAAAGGGTTCAACGAAGGCTTATGGGAAATCCAAAACAACCCTCATGCTTCCTATAACACACCTGCGGTAAGACTTAATTTCTACCTCCAAAATTCCCATGTTTTTCTTAAGGGCTGTTCTGATTGGTCACATTTTCTTGTGTTTGTTTAGGCTGCATCATCATCAGACAGTGAAGACAACCAACCTGCTGCCGGAAGTGATGCCGAGGAAGACGAGGAAGCAGTGGTACCAAGGAAAGCAGAAACGGGAAGTGATGATTCTGATTCCGGGAGTGAGGATCAAAAGAAGCCCCCAGTAAAGCGGAAAGCTCCTGCTCCAAAGGTATTAAAAAACACCAAACATCCCAGCATCCCTATTTATATTGGACATTTTTTAATCACTTCCTCCACAGTATTATTCATTACTCCTTCAGCTGCTTTAAAGTTCTGTTTTCAGAGCTTAATTTCATAGTTTAGTGTCATAGTTTAATGTCATAGTGTTACTTAGGGGTGTCAAAATTAATTGTTTCTTCAGTGCAATGCAGACAATTCGTTATCGGATCAGTAATAGATCATAACCAGTTATTATGTACTGACGTCATTTATCTCATATGCACTATGTCGCGGTAGATTACTATGGCGAAGGAGGCGAGCGCAAGTAATTAAAACACTCCAACTACTTAAAGTTAGAAAATAAAACGTCCTGTCCTCTTGGCTGGATACAGACACGAGCTAAAGCGTGTTTTCTCTACCGCGTTTATCATGGATCAGCTGTGATTGCCGCTGCCTATTATCAATGTCACTCATCGATGAACAGAGCATTAAAGCTGATCGCGGCCATTTCTGTTGAGTGCGTGACCAATCATAGGCATTTAACATCTCACCAAGATATTTACATTTGTGTATTTGCTATAAATGCTCATGTTGTTCTGTGCATGTACTTAAGTTTTTAAGGGTACAGCTTATATATCTGACTGTTTGTATTAAAGGATAAAATTGTTTTACATTCATTCATTCATTCATTTTCTTGTCGGCTTAGTCCCTTTATTAATCTGGGGTCGCCACAGCGGAATGATCCGCCAACTTATTCAGCATTTGTTTTACGCAGCAGATGCCCTTCCAGCCGCAACCCATCTCTGGGAAACACCCATACATTCTCATTCACACACATACACAATGGACAATTTAGCTTACCCAATTCACCTGTATCACATATCTTTGGACTTGTTGGGGAAACTGGAGCACCCGGAGGAAACCCACGCAACCACGGGGAGAACATGTAAACTCCACACAGAAACGCCAACTGACCCAGCCGAGGCTCGAACCAGCAACCTTCTTGCTGTGAGGCGAACGTGCTACTCACTACGCCACCGTGGCGCCAATTGTATTGCAATTAATATATAAATATATTTATACATTTTAATACAAGAATTGTTGTGCTGTGAAGTAAAATCGAATTGTGAATGGAAAGCATTGTTAATGCCCCGTGATTATATCGAACCGAATCGATGGCATGATAATCGTAACTGAACCGAACCGTGAGACCAGTGTAGTTTCACACCTCTAGTGTTAATCTATACCAGTGTGAAGTCAGAATTTGATTATTTTGCCAGCACACATTGTTAGTCTCAAGGCCCTGTTATACTTGAAACAAAATCAGTTAAAAGAACTGAAATGACACTATTTTGGACAAAATCTGTCCAAAACCGAAGTTCTTTTTGAGTTCTTTTTGGCTGTTTAAAACAGCTCACCTAAGCAAACTTTTTGAGGGAGTTCTTTTTTAACTCTTATTAAGCAATGTGATGTGTCGCAGCGGTAGGGCTGGTCGATATGGCAAAAATGCAGTCTCAATTATTTTTTTACATTGAACGATAACTATATATATTTGCATGTAAGCTGTTAAAGCTTCCACTTTTAAAAGAGTATCCCAACCATGACTAAAGGTGGATAATGCTGGTGGGAAAGTGAAAAGACCATGCTAAACAATACAGGGTGACGCAGCATGACCTATTTTCGGCAACCAAAATTTAGTGAATCTTTAATATCAACACAATTATAGATTCCTGTTGTTGCATATTCCTGCTGTGTGCTCTTAGGATCAATATCGAGTAAAAATGTCCAGACCTCTCATCGTTATCAACATAAATTTTATTGCAAATTCGATATGATTTTGTTTATCGACCCACCCCTACGTGTGGAGGTGCTTCTCCTTCACAGGGCTTTTTGCCAGATGTTCTTGAAACTGATTTTCTTCTCTCAGCCACCATTGTTGTTGTGTTTAGCAGTAGACTGAAGCAACATGACACATTTAAACGTAAGCCTATTGCAGCAAAGGGGTTTCAGAATGTTAAAAATAGTACACCTTCACTCTTAGCTTTATAGAACATCTTTTTTCCCCACAAACGAAGAATACTGGGGCTTTCAAGGTGAATAATGATTCCTTGTAGTTTAATCCACTGAAAAAAAATGGTTTGTTTTGGTAATCTTCAAAGTCTGACCATTTGCTTCTGCAATGGAGTGACAGTCTTTAGCCTCAATATTCTTAACCATGCCTCTCTTACACTCCAAAACGACGGCAAACAGCTAGCAAAGATGAATCCCAACTGTGTTGTTGGCTCATGTCTTCACACCAAACTTGATGGCAGATTATTCAAGAACATGTGTTCTGTACCTGCTTGAGAGGACGTGTCTTTCCTCACCGTGGGTGGCAGTATCGGAACATCTAACGTGTGCATGCAAAGCGTAAACAAAGCAGCATTCAGTACCATTATCACAGTAATTATCTCTCACAACGGAGGGATTCCCTTCTGCAAATATGTCTTATAATCCTTATAGTTTATAAAAATCTATGAATAAAGATTCAGAATGTCAACTTTGACATGCTAACACTTAAGCCATGGAAAAAGCTGCTCATTTCACTCGTATGAATTACTTTATGGTGCTTTTATGAATTTTTAGAGTTTTGAAACCTCTACTTCATCTCGTCCATTATAATTGATTTAAAATGCATGTTATTTAAAACTTTACAGCGGCCACCAGTGAAGAAAGCACGGGCATCATCCAGTGATCGAGATGGAGAGGAGAGTGGATCTCCCTCAGAACCAGAACCGTCACCCAGCTCAGACTCGGACTCCGGCAAAAACAGTGATCAGGTATTTCTGTGGGGAATTTGCTGCAAAACTTCATGTTTACCTCACTCGTACCCTGTCCAGATAGTAATATGCACATTCAAATTGCATTAATGAGTTACTAATGTGTTCTCCAGGACTTCACACCACAGAAAGAGTCAGGCGGTCGAGGAGGCAAAAAGCCAGCTGGCAGAGGCAGGAGGAAGGTGAGAAGACCCCACTGGAATTGTAATTGGTTTCCAATTGCAAATTGTATGAAAAAGTGATTTATAATCAGTGATTTATTATCTTTTAGATTACACATTTATGGTGATGCAATCAGACTACTTTTGGATCACATTTAGATAACATTTTGATAACCTACAGTGAGGGAAAAAATTCTTTGAACCCCAGCTGATTTTGTTAGTTTGCCTACTAACAAAGAAATGACCAGTCTATAATTTCAATGGTAGGTTTATTTGAACAGTGAGAGACACAACAATAACAAAAAAATCCCCAAAAATGTGTTAGAAATTAATTAGCATTTCTATGAATTAAATAAGTATTTGATCCCTTTGAAAAACGTGCTGTAGTACTTGGTGGCAAAACCTTTGTTGGCAATCACAGAGGTCAGCCGTTTGTTGTACTTGGCCACAAGGTTTGCACACATCTCAGGGGGGATTTATAATGATATAATGATATAGGATAATCTTGCACTGTTTTGATGGATATAAAGAAAATATTTGTTCTTGATCATCAACAAGAGTTTCTTTTTAACATGACATGGATTGGCAGTTAAAACCTTAAAAATACTAAAAAACGTTTTTTGCTGATAGTAGCCCTGAATAAAATCATAAGATGTAGTAAAACATGTACTTACAAATCAGTAAATTTAGAAATTGACCTTACAAAAACATCATTGCTAAATTCAGTATTTATAAAAAAAAAAAAAACACCAGATTTGGATATGATAGAATCGATGAAAAACATCATTCAATAGCGACATTGCAAATATGAAGAATCACAAAAATGTGTCATGATAAAATATAAACATTAAAAACAGAGAAAAAAATACTGTTTATTTACCGCCATTGTGTAAATAGCATGTAATCCATAAAGTAACTGTTTACTACACTGTAACTGTTAACTGTAGTTTACTCCAATTACAAATACTTGATTTTTAGATTCTGATTGCATATTCCAGATTACATGTAATCCATTGCTACCTAGCTTGCTCTCTAATTACACACTTTTCTTGATATTAATCTGCTTTTGTAACATTTCAGAAGGCGTCTTCTGGCTCTGATTCTGACTCGGGCTCCCAGTCAGATCAGAAGGCCACCAGGAGCGATTCAGAAGACGAGAAGCCACGACCGGCCGCTTCCGGATCCGAATCGCAGTCTGGATCCAAATCCGACTCCGATTCGGAGCCTCCTCCTCCTCCCCCTACAAGAAAAGCCCCACAAGGACGCAAGAAAGGTGAGAACGTTCGCTTTGCAACGTGAAGCCAGAACATATTATAATTAGTTTTAATGCATGAGTAACTGCGCTGAATAGCTGCAGCGGATGGAAACTTTACCTGAGACAGTCGTCCTCGGCACTCGGATATCAGGAATCCTAGACAGGTACATCAGAATGTTAAAGGACGCTTTTCTTTTTGCGTCATTTTCCAAGCGGAGAAACCACCACCAAAGCCCCGGGCGAGGAAACCCAAACCAGCTCCAGAACGAGCTCCTTCCTCGTCATCAGATAGCGATAGGTGAGTTTGTTTTTAGCATTTTTAAATTTTAGCTATTTCACTTGCTATTAACGTGGTTTAGATCACAGGTGGTCAGCCAAGATGCATTACTGTGTCCACCTGGTATTAACAAGTTGACCACATGTATTCAGATTTGATCAAAGACCTTCCCAATTTCATCACGCTCTACATCACTCTCACAGGAGTGAACTCAGTGACACAAAAGCATAATTGACACACAAATAACACGTCCAATAACAAAAAGAGATAAATAAATTTAGAGAAATTGAAGGCCCTTAAAAACTATTAAAATCTGTGATGATAAAGTGATGATGAGATCTTTGAATAGGTCTTAAGTTATTGAATTTCACTCTCAGATTCCTGTATATATACACCCTGTTGTAGCCGTTCAAACATATTTGAGTGTTTACGCTACAGAAGCAATCCAAGCAAAGACTTTTTCGTTATCTGGACAAGCTTAAAATGTTGTCTGATTGATCAAAACACATCTAAATGTCAGGTGTAAATGGTAGATTATATCTGATTGGCTACTTTTTCCTAGGGTTAATATAGTAAACAATGTATTATTTTTATAAAGTATTAAATACGTTTTTTTGCTGCTTAATATTTAGCAAATTATGTTTATGTTTGACAATTAGATTTAAATAAGAAGCTTTTATTTTCAACTGTTTCTTTAAGACTACTGCTGTTGATGTTTCTGCTACGCATCTCCAGGCCAAACTTGTGACCAAACTCACAAATTGTATTGTTTGGCAGGATTTTTATAATGCGACGGAAGTTACAGCACTCTTTGTGAAAATGCTAGATGCTACTGTTTGTTACTACAAGCATGATTTAAAACTGAACTGTTTCTCTCAAAATAAAATGCTAAAAATCAGCTTGGCCTGTAAATGTAAACCTGTTTTTGTTATATGTCTGCTTTTTTTAACTACATATTTTATGTTCTCTGTGTTTCAAAGTAATGAAAGTTGTTTTGAGCATAATTTCACTAAGGCTGCATTGTTCAAGTGACTCATTTCTGATTTATTTTTATTCATTTATTTTTTCTCCCATGTGGAAAAATTGGATTGGATATGGCCCATGTATGTGCAAGCTGTAAAAAATCACATGTATTCTGATTTACTCAAATCAGATTCAGGCCTTTTTCAAATGTGGAAATTTATCCAATATGAATCGGATCTGTGTTCTCATGTCTGCAGTGTAAGCAGGTAGATCAGATTTTAACCTGTCAATACAAGTTGCGCATGATTAACTTTAGCGAATGACTTCGACTCTGAATCTTTCATTTCGAAACAGACTTCAGCAGATTCCCAAACCTTAAATCTCATAAACAAGGACAAAAAAAACTTTTATAATGTC
The DNA here is from genome assembly GCA_903798035.1 of Danio albolineatus. Taxonomy (NCBI): domain Eukaryota; kingdom Metazoa; phylum Chordata; class Actinopteri; order Cypriniformes; family Danionidae; genus Danio; species Danio albolineatus. The sequence goes on along the minus strand of CAIGQQ010037719.1, from coordinate 14,237,360 downwards.
ATATAGCACACGTATTTAAGCATGTTAACGAGAGAGAGAGAGAGAGAGAGAGAGAGAGAGTGAGAGTGCAACATCCACCACGTAACCAGTATAAACTAATATAAAACTGTGCCATACGTCACATGCATAAATCACGCCATGGACATTACATTAAGATGCCTACTGGTTTAAAAAAGCCCAGATTAAAAGATGGCGGCAAAATTTGAACTTTTCTGTCATGTACTATAGTAAAACCAACTTTAAATAGATTAAATAATGGAGAAAAGAGCGCTCTTTAATTTTTAGCTGTCAGTCAGTGCCCGCTTTTTTTTTTTTTTTTTTTTTTTTTTTTCCTCCTTCTCCCCCTGGTCATTGCACCTTTCCCATGTGCTGTGTTAATACAGACATTCGGATACAAGTAACTTTTAAAAGATGATGTAAGCAGGTCACCAAAAAAAATGTGATATAGTCACAAAATCAGAATTGACAATCAAGATCTGCATTGTAAATGCAGCCTAAAGGGCTTGAAGTATTAAAAGTTTTAGAAATGCCTTAAAACACAATTAACCAATCATGAAAAAGCTGTCGTCATTTGCTCTCCTTCACTTATTCCAAACCAGGTTGAATTTTTGTTTTTTGTTCGCCACTGGAGAAGTTTTTTTTTATTTTATTTTTTTTATTAAGAATGCTGTAAACCTGTAACCAATGACATCCATAGTAGGAACATCTAATAAGATGAAAGTGAATGTTTACAGGTTTCCAACATTATTCAAAATACCATATTTTGTGTTCAACAAAACAAAACAAAAAACTCAAACCGGTTTAGAACAAGTCTAGGGTGAGTAAATGATGACAGAATCAATTGGATTACCTTGTCCACTTTAATACGTTCACATTATCTACGAAGAACATCCAAATTTCCAAAAGTGCATGGATTATCATTTGAGCTTTTTTTTTTCCTTTTTTCTTCTTCTTCTTCTTCTTTCCTAAAGTGACAGTGACACGGACCGCGTCAGTGAGTGGAAGAAGAGAGACGAGGAGCGGAGGAAGGAGCTGGAAGAGCGAAGGAAGAGAGAGGAGGCCGAAGAGCTCCGCCGGCTCCGGGAGCGAGAGAAAGAGGAGGAAGAAAAAAGGAAAAGAGACAAAGAGACCAAGACTAGGAGAGGAAGCAGCAGCAGCGGTAGCAGCTCCTCGGATGATGAAGTGGATGATCATCCTCTCAAAAAATCTAAGAAACCTCCGCCTCCACCTATCCCTGCACCGTCTGACTCTGACTCGCCACCACCCTCAGAGGCAAGTAGACCGGAACTTTCCACAACTGTCTCTGTGTGTGTCTTTTCTTAACATGGTTTTTCATTTTAGCTGAAAAAGAAAAAAGAAAGCCAAAAAGGGCGGCAAAAGAAAGAGAAGGAGGTGAAGGAGAAAAAAGAGAGACCGATCAAAGAGAAGAAGCCACAGAGATCAGAGGAGAAACACAAAGCAAAGTATGTTTTTCGTACAGCAACTGAAATCATTCGAATTATCTATGAATGTACGCTAACTAGTAGAATTTGATATTTGGCTTTTAATATTAGTTTTTTTTTTAATCTTGTTAACTGGTTCAGCCAAAAATATGGTTTCTTTTGTAACTAATTGTAAATGTTTAATTGTGTTAAAGAATCAGAGTTTACCCACTTTTTGAAAATCAGGGGTTTCCCACATTTTGCTTGAATTTCAGACCTGAAAAGGCCTGGAAAGCACATAAAAACAAACACAAGTCCTTGAATTTTAAAAAATATTAAATAAGATCATGGTTTTATTTCAACAGTTGTACTCAGCTGTCAAGAAAAAACAAAGAAGTTCTTCAACTTAAATATTGAGCTATAACTAATAAATAATGCACGTTTTACCAATATTTGAGAAACAGCGTTTGAATATCACCAGTATTAAATACAAGAAATTTTATTCAAGTTCTTTGAACACGACTGTTTTAAAGAGTCCTTGAATCTGCTGTTAATAAAAGTGTGGGAACCCTGAGTAATGTTTAATTTATTGACGCTATTTTTCCTAGTTTAATTATTTTAATTATTAAATTATTTTATTTCAGCTTGTTTATTAATGATTAAAAAACAACTTTGTATCTAAATCCAATTGTAACTTTGAGTCTTTTAAGAGGATTTAAGTTTTAATTTCCAATACCAACTGTTTCCCCACAAGGCCTAAACCCGAGAAGCCGAAACGGAAGCCGGTGCGTCCACCTGAGAAGAAAGTGGAGAAGAAAAAAGGTCACTTGAAGCTTGTTCTCCTTACGGTTCAGTCTCTTTAAATCATTTTTATGATAATCACACTGTAACTTCCCTATATATCGCCCCCATGTACCATCAGAACCCTCGCCAGAAGAGAAACTACAGAAGCTACACACAGACATCAAGTTTGCACTAAAAGTTGACAACCCGGTGAGTTGTGACATCATTAGCCTAAATATGCTGCTTTCTTTAGGACCATTTTTGCACATTTTAAACCTAATGCCATTACAATTTCTGTAACTAATTTTTAATTAATGTTATGTGTTTTTGCTATTTTTACTGAAGCATTTTATGCTTGCATTTATGTTTAATTACTTGTTTTATTTTTCTTTCTTGTCCTTTAACACGTTTAAACTTGTCAATATTTCCAAGGGAAGATTTATTTCATAAACCGTAAACGTTTAGAAGGTAAAATACATGAATTTCTTCATGTGTTTTAATTAACACAAGTGTTTTTAATTGCATTAGTTAACGAAACTGGCCCAGCTTCTTATTATTAATAGCAACCAACAAGTCCTAATTTCTGTTCCCATGTGCCCCCTAAATGGACAAAATGCTGTTATATTTTTAGCCCATGTATTTCCACATGTGTGAAAGTGGCCTGATGTGCCATTTCCTTGATATCATTCTGTGTCTTGTGATTCGTTTCGATCTTTAGGACATTGAGAAGTGTCTACAAGCCTTGGATGAGCTTAGCGCGGTACAAGTGACCACTCACATCTTACAGAAGAATTCAGATGTTATTGCCACCCTCAAAAAGGTACAAACACTTACAGAAGTCCAAATGAATTGGTGTTTTCTATTGTTTGCAATTAATTGTTAAAAATGTAGAATAACACTTTTTGAGAGATATTTATTTTGATTTTAATGGCAGATGGGATAGTTCGCCCAAAATGAAAATAGTATGTTCCTTCTGTTGTAGATTTTCAGTAATGTTTTTCAAGAAAGAATCCAGAAGCCATTGACTTCCATAGTATTGTTTGCCTACTGTAGAAGTCAATGGCTACTGGTTACAAACATTCTTCAAATTACATTCAACAGAAGAAAAAAAAAACGTATATTTATATAGCATATGCTTATATAGCATATCTAGCATACCTTTCTAATCTCTTTTTCTTTTTTTCTTTTTTTTACTCCTCTCCTCTTCATCTTTTAGATTCGTCGGTACAAAGCCAGCAATGCGGTCATGGAGAAGGCCACCGCAGTCTATAATAAACTAAAGCTTCAGTTCATTGGCAAGATTGAGACTGGTAAACCAAAACCAAATGAAAAGAATCCAGAAGGCAATGAGCAAGACGTACAAAACACAGGTACACTGTAAACCTTTTTACAGATACTTTCAAGCAATAAAACAAAGTTATTTACTTTCTACGTATACTTTTTTTCATCCCTCCCCCCTCCAGACGATTCCAAACCAGTGAATGGAGAATCCGAAGGAGAGCGAAAAGATGTTTCTGAATCTGAAAGCAATTCCAAACCCACAGACCAAGACAAAGCGGATGAGAACAAATCCCCAAATGGCATCAGGTGAAGGCATCATAGGAACTTTTTCATAGTTCCTAGAAGTAATACGTTTGGCATATTTGCCCCACATAAAATGGGAGCAATTTTACTTCTGGGAACACCGTTTGAGGCAACTGATTTAGTTCTTACTTCAGACAAGGGTTTAATCCAGTACAACAGGAACTACACTGACTTAAATTTGCACTGATTCAATTAGCTAATGTCTGCGGCGTTTACCTGTTGTGTTCTCTTTTCAGGCTCGATGATGTGTAGCACTAAAAAGTTTTTCTTTTCAATCACAATTACAAATTTTATACGTCTACCTTCAATCTCCGTTATCATGAAACACGCAACACACACAATGAAAACACTGCTTTGACCACAGAGTCCTACATCTTCCAGGTATTGATTTAGTTTAATACAGCACTTCAGCTGTCTTGGGTGAAATTAGTTCTCAGGGAACTGGACCTGGTGGCTGGTTCTTGTAACTGAGTTCCTGTAACTGCTTGGTGTGAAAGGCCCCTTTCATTCCATTTTAAAATGCCCTATTATTCTATTCTGCTACAAAGCTTTTGAAGTGTAAAATAAATTGTTTCCCCAGAAGACCAAAAGAAAGAGCTGATTCTAAACTTTGGTCTTCAGTCAAACCCTCAAACACTAGTTGTAGCTGAGGCCTGGAAGAGTTTGGTTTGTGTTGCCTAATATGCAGTTTTTTTGAACTGCGCTAGCAAATTTTCTTATCACATATCACAAGGACTTGGGCTTGAATTGATACATTAAATGCCGTTCGCATCACTGCAGAAGAGCTAAAATTCAGAAATTGTCATGACTTTTTGATTTGGAGCAGAGCAGAGTAGGAGAAGCTTAAAGAGGAGCCTTAAATGAACCATTTGAGACACTGAAAAAAGCTTTTGCTACATTGTATACAATGTAAAAACAAAGCTCTTTTAGATAAACGTTGAGGGAAAAAGAGATAGTCATAACTAGGCCCACGCGGAATCTGCGTGCGCAGAATTCCGCAGATTTTTAGCCCTTCATTGATTTGGTTTATTAAATGTGTGTAAATTTATATTTATTCAGTTTTTCAACTTATTTTAGTAATAATATTAACTAATATGAAAATATTCATATGATTTATTTACAATACAGTTTGTAACTTACTATTTTCTGTCATTTAGTAGAGATTTTATACGAGAGACTTGCTTTATTTACAAAATAAAGTGGATCTAATTAGATTCTCATTGTAAACATTAAATAAAAGTTAAAAAGGTATTACTTTTTATTTCATATATTAAGGTTTTTGTTATGATACTCCCAAAATCACTCCGCATAAATCCGCAGATCTTTAACAAAATTTTGTGCAGAAATAGCAAAAAATGTCTGCAGATTCCGTCTGGCCCTAGTCATAACACATTTTTCTAGTTCAGTCACTTTAATGCAAGTAATTTCATTTGGCGGGCCATCTTTTAAACCCCTTTCAAGCAGTTTGTATGAATAAATTGTGTTTGAATGGGAAAAAAATAAATAAATTGCTTGCCAAGCTTACGATTAAATTTTATATTAGGAATCACCAATAAAATTAAACAACTGTCTCTTTTTACTTTCATTTCTAAGCGTTCAAATCCCACAAAATCTGCAGAAACTCACATCTGGTTCGAGTCCTTCCCTGGAGAATCACCAGTCTATAGCAGTGGTTCTCAAACTGGTACGCGTACCACTAGTGGTACACAAGCTTCCTTCTAGTGGTACGCAGAGGAATCTCTGAATAATTAAAGTAAAAAAAATGAACACACTTTTAACCTTTTGACACATACGATAACACCGATGTGATCAATAAATTGATTTTAATAGGCTAAACCTTTTATTTAAGTGGCTGACAATAATAAATATTCCTAATTTGAAGAATAATCCACCTTGTTTTTGATCTGTGCAGTGCTGTAGCTGCTCAATTAGGCCTACCACGCTACTGTACTTTAATACCGGTTATTGAGGTGGTACTTGGAGAAACTTTTTTTCTGAGGTGGTACCTGGTGAAAAAAACTTGAGAACCACTGGTTTATAGCGATCGATGATTGGCTCCTGTAATAGTATTTGGGGCATCATTGGCCATATTGACCGTTACACTTTACCCTCATTCAAAACTATGCAAGTGACATATGTTGTGTATTCTACTGTTTGTATTTCAGGCCTGATCCAGATGAGCCAGCAGATGAGCTAAACGACTCTACAGAGGCGGATCCCACAGCGGACGCAGATGCGAAAGAGGACAGCAGAGAGCAGGACGAGCAGATGTCGTCTGAGAGCTAACTGCGCTTGCCTCTTTTATGCTCACAAACACACCTTGGCTTCCTTCATTCATCTGTGTTACTTTTTGTCTGCCCACCTTTGTGACTTACATGAGTTTTTCTTCGTGTTGTACATAAAACGTGACATGAACATTATTAGCACTTTTGAATCGAGGCGTCATGAGGCAAACAAGCGCCTTAATCTAAATGTTCCATGCGGAGGATTCTGACGATCGAGGGGGAACGTTTTATTTCAGAACCACACTGACGTCTAAAAAAAAACAAAAAAAAAAAACACCGAAGCCCAAATGTATTTGGAGACTGTGCTTGTATTATGTAGCCGCTTTTTATGAGTCAAACTTTTTTCCTTTTGTTTTATACGAAAAAGGAAAATATAAAAAAAGAAAAAAGACCTGCTTTTGTGTTCATCAGCAAGAAATCATGAAGTATCATCCTCATCATCATCATCATTATTAATATTAGTGCACAAATCTACATCTGATCTGTCTGGTATGGATTTCAGTAACTCCTGTCTATAGACTTTTACTAAATTCTGTAGACGTATTGACCGTTTGTTGTTGGTTATTCGGACCTCTGATTATGACGACTTACATCTGCTTAGGTTGACCCGATTAATGCCGTTTTGTTTTTCTTGGATGTCATAAAACACGCTTATCATGCTTAATATGAACATGTTTCTAGTGCTATGTAACTTGGTCCAAACTTATTTTTTTCTTTTATTTTTTTTGTAGTATCCGTAAAAGGATTAAATAAAAAAAAAATCCGCATGATGGACACAATTTTGAATGTTTTTGTAGAAGAACCATTTATTCAAAATAAATGACTAGTATAGTGGTATACTACTCTGAACTGCGTTATGATATTCTTTGCTGTTACTTGTAAATAATAGCTATATTTATAGAATATTGGTCATTTATTATACATGAATTATGCAAGTTAGAGAAATCAGCAGCTCAGTAAAATTCTAATTACACATTCTAATTCTAATTTTTATTGATCTTATAATTTAGTTCTGTGAGAGCGCTGTAAGTATCCCAGTACTGGGTTGCAGCTGGAAAGACATCTGCTGTGTGAAACTGTTGTTGCCCCCCCTGATAAATAAGGGACTAAGACGAAGGAGAATGAATGAATGACTGAGAGCAGTGTATGTGTCTTTGGTTGATATTAGTAGATTCATTATTTCATTAAATTAATTTACTTTTAATAAGAAACTATTATAAAATATTGAATATGATAATTTTGCTAAATAGAAAATGCAGAACAGGCTGAACCATCTGGCCAATCAGCGCAGAGTAGGAGTTTAAAGATACCTTTTCAACTAACCCTTACAGACGCTGCAATGAATGTTATGAGAAATCATATTAAGAAATTACTTTTAAAATAAAGTACATCTGTGGATAGATATAAACCTATTACATGAGACCTCCAAAACAAAATTTGGAAAAGAAGATGGAGAATTTAAAAGAATATGAATTAATAATTAATAAGTATTATTTTATTCAAATAGTATAGTAACATCACAAAATAACATAGCATGAAAACAATAACAGAAGAAGTACAGTCAAGACTGCAAAGCTTAAACTCTGATTGAACTAGTAAGCTTCTAACAAAGTGAACATTAATTATGGTTTTATTAGAAATGAACAAAGCAAAAGAGTAGTTGATTAAGTAAAAAACAATGGGGGAAATGCCAGGGGTTTTGCTATACCAATCACAATGTAACCATGGTATTTGTAGTAACTGTGGTTATATAAATTGTAGCTATGCATTGTTACAATAATAAAACCATGGTTAGTTTTGTTCAAAGGATAGTTAACCCATAAATTAAAAAAAACACTATTTACTCCTCTTTAGGTGGTTCCAAACCTTTATGAATTTCTTCTGAAATCTGAAAACCTGTAACCATTGACTTTCATAGTAGCGAAATATGGAAGCAAATACTATGGAAGTCAATGGTAACAGATTTCCAGCTTTCTTCTCGTTTGAAACAAGATGAGTTAGTAAATGACAGAATTCTCGTTTTTGGCTGACCTGCCCCTTTAAATGTTTTTGAAATTGTCAACAGTTTTACACACTATGAAATTTAGTTATGATTGTTATGAAACGAATATGTGAAACCATTAAACTCGCTCGCCTCTGTACCGAGACATGAACTGTCAAAACCCTAAGTTAAATCCCCCAAAACGCGTCGCTTCGGAAGCGTCCAGTACGTCGCGTCGCGCGCTCGAGTGTGTGGATGGGTTTGTCAGTCAGGTGATCTGTCCGCCATTTTGTCAGCCATTTCCTAGACGGGTCCGCTGCAGCTCAGCACTTACAGAAAGAGCGAAACCCCTCCTGCACAGGCCGCTGTTCGGGACTGAATGAGAGACTAGAGCTCCAGCGGGCCGGTCAGCACTCAGATAAAGCCCGTGTTCGCGGTTCGGTCCGGTCGCACTGGAGGGAAATCATCATGGCTCTGAAGATCGTGAAGGGAAGCATCGATCGGATGTTCGATAAAAACCTGCAGGATTTAGTACGTGGCATTAGGAACCATAAGGAAGATGAGGTGAGACACTTTTAAATGTTTATCTCCTGTTGTGTGGCAAAAACCAGAATGGGATTTGATTGTAAAAATGTATACAATTCAGCTAGTATGAATGAATCGAGCTGATCTCGTGTCAGTGATCTCAAATCACCTGATTTCAGGTGAGTTAACCGGGTTTATCCTGATAAATGCGTTTAGATGGTAAACCTTTGTGTTTACAGCGTATTAAAAGAACGTTTTTGCTATTAGTGGGGTTGCTGACAGCTGTTAGTGATGTTGGAACAGTCTGTCATCGTTTTGTTTATCATGGATGAGGCCAGTTAGCATTGCTAACGGTTTAGACAATTATATAAATACATTCTGCAGAATGAATGCACATTTCTTTCATCTGATTTTTCATACGAAACGCGTAATTATACACGCAATAACACCATTTCAGCGCAGCGAATATGTTTAATTTAATACATCTTGGCTCTCTTAACGTTATGTGTGTCATGAGATTGGCCGTGTTTCAACGCACAGTGAGCCAACTATGAACTATCTAGACAGCTTTTTTGAGCATCATAGGCGTGTCCTAAGAACGTTCCGAACGCATATGATGCTTGTGATGTTCGAACATCTCATGTGACGTGGTCCTCGGAAATGTTCGATTCGAATGTTCGGATTGTACAGATGTTCGATCTATGATGCTGATAAATTTCAAATTCAAACATGATTGAAACTTTGATGGGCAAATAGCTTTTGTAAAGAACGTGTAAAAAAATTAATAAATATGGATAAAACGCTATAATGATAAAAATAAACAATGTTTCATTTGGATAATCAGAATTGTGTACTAATGTTCGGCCATACAAGTGCACTTGTAATGTTGATCAATGGAAAGGCTTTAAAATTTGCTTATGCCACAGAGTAATTCGATTGTGATGCCACTTCTCATTTAAAAATTAAAATTCAATGACAGCCTAGCTTAGTGGTTAGCGCACCGACATATGGTGCAGCAGCACTCCAGGGCGTCCCGAGTTCGAATCCCGACTCGAGGACATTTCCCTACCCTACCCCCCTCTCTCTCTCTCTCTCCAACTTCGCTTTCTGTCTCAACACTGTCCTATCTAATAAAGGCAAAAACGCCAAAAAAATTTAAATAATAATAATAATGACAGCCAAAAGATTCAGTTCACGTGGTCAAACATTAATAATGTACAAATGTTTAACTGTTTAATAAATTCTGTGAATCCCAAAATATTCCAACTTGTACAAGACTCACACAGACATTTAATAAAAATGATTCTCAAAACTGTTCAATTTAAACATTAATTTCTCATTTAATGCAGTCAGATGTTCCCAATTCAGGGTTCAACACTAAGGATTTTTTCTACTGGCCCGATTGGACCAGTGGTTCAGATTTTTACTTGCCCTGCCAAAATTTTTCACTGGCCCCACTAAAAAAAGTGAATTGCTATTTCTTAGCCACATATTTTAAATAATGTGTCAAAAATCATTTCTGAAAACGTTAAGGAAAATGTGCAGGTATTTTATTGCAAAATAAAACCTGGCTGACTTAAAAATTACCGCAAAACATCACAAAACAGACATTTTCTTTTAGCTTCATAATTAGCTTCATAAGCGTCATGTTGTCGTCTCTTCGCTGTGTTGGTTTTTACCAGGTTACGGAAAAAATAACGTGCTCACGACATCCAATGAGATAAAAGGAACCCAAAAAAGCAATATGGTATTTACGACTTCACAGAGAAGATAGCATTCGAATACTTTAAAGCACAAACTATTTCTTGATTTTAAGACTACATGTGCATTCAATTGACAAATAGTCGCAGGCAAATTAAAATTGAGTGACAAGGCAGCACTGGCCTGATCGGGCCAGTAACAATTCTGTCTACTGTCTCGAGCATCTCTCACACTGTCCCCGGGCCATCGGGCAGTCCTCATTGTTGAGCCCTGGAATTGTTTCGAAAATGCATTTAATGCCTGTAATATGTTAAACTCAAAACATAAATGCACACATTTCAGATTTTCAGGCTTGTCTATGTACAATTTGAACTTTTTTTAAAATGTAAATCTTAAGTATATCTGTAAGCTTGCATGCTCCATAACAGTGACAAAATCCGTAAGCTTGCAGTTTGTCATTTCTGCCTAAATGGAAAATGCGTAAATCCCCTCATACTTCAGTTTCTCATTAAATCTTCTGACCAATCAAATGCTCTCTAGTATCTGACATGTCCTGCCCCCTTTAAGACGATTCTCATTTGTTTTCGATTGATGCGCTTGATCTCAACCGCTCTCATTGGCAGAGCTGTGATGGAAAAGACCAAACGCTATTGGCTGTTTTTAAATAAGGGGCGGAGACACTTCATGTCCCTCCTCGTCTTCTTGTTTCAGTTAAAATACAGCACACATCGAACAAAAATGCACAGTTGAGAGCACTTTCATGGCAAGGAACTTTTAAAACATCCTAATATGTTCAATTCAGACATCTCTACTGCCCTAATATGTTGTCTACATAGGGAGCTCGCTAGGAATGAGACACAAGGGTTGTCTAGTCTGTGAAATCACACCTGTCAGTTTGACCACAGTATCAGGGAAGAAAATCGCTGCTGTCTTGTAATTCGTTTAGTGATCTATGGTTTAAAAAAAAGAAGGAGAGTAGGCCGCAGCCTGCTTTTAATGACAAGGCTGAATTTTTTCTGGCGTTAATACGCTTCAAGAAAAAAGGAACAAGGTGCCGTGACATGACATGACAGCGAGTGTTTATAATCATAAACAGGGTTTCCTCACTTTTACTTCATTATGGATCACAATTCTCTTCCCTTTTTGGGAGACTCAAAATGATTGATTTTAGTCAGCAGTTTGCCCTTCTAGCAGACAGCAGGTCAGTGATTTACGTGTTATGAAATGGTTGAGACGAATGTCATGTGTTTCTGGTGTTTCTTAGCTGCAGTATGTATGAATTCAGCATTCTTAAATGAGCAGTATTGTTCAATGTGGCATTGAGTCTGGGGAAAGATATCAATATATTGTGCACACTTCTGTAAAAATAGCCGAGTTGTCACCTCTGTAGAGGTTTTGTATTGGATATTTAATCATTCGTGACATGTTCATTTCTTGTGTTTGTGTTAATAAATTATTATTATTATTATAGGCAGGGTGGCTCTGTGGTTAGCACTGTCGCCTCACAGTAAAAAGGTCGCTGGTTCAAGTCCCGACTGGGCCCGTTGACATTTCTGTTTGGAGTTTGCATGTTCTCCCCGTGTTGGTGTGGGTTTCAGCCGGGTGCTCCGGTTTCCCCACAAGTCCAAGGACATGCGGTATAGGTGAATTGAATAAACTAAATTGTCCGTAGTGTATGAGTGTGTGTGAGAATGAGAGACTGTATGGATGTCAAATGAATCCAAAACATTGAGTAAACTGAAGCAAAATGAGAATAAAATGAATGCCATGAAAATTAATTGTAATAAACTGAAACTTTGATTAAAAACATTAATGTATAACAATATAATAGAACTATCTTTATGCATCTAAAAGATTAAAATGGTAAAAAATTATGGTAATATTATTATTATTATTATAGTCAGGGTGGCTCAGTGGTTAGCACAGTTGCCTCACAGTAAAAAGGTCGCTGGTTCAAGTCCCGGCTGGGCCCGTTGACATTTCTGTGTGGAGTTTGCATGTTCTCCCCGTGTTGGTGTGGGTTTCAGCCGGGTGCTCCGGTTTCCCCACAAGTCCAAAGACATGCGGTATAGGTGAATTGAATAAACTAAATTGTCCGTAGTGTATGAGTGTGTGTGAGAATGAGAGACTGTATGGATGTTTCCCAGTACTGAGTTGCGGCTGGAAGAGCATCCGCTGCATAAAAACATATGCTGGAATAGTTGGCGGTTGATTCCGCTGTGGCAACCTCTGAAAGGAACGGGAAATGAATGAATGAATGAATAATTTTAGGCATAGGAGTTTATCAGCCATACCATTAAAATAATAATTGCTATTTGACAGAATGTTATCATCTGTGCTACAATTGTAAACTAAAATGTAATTAAAACATTTTTGTCAATTAAACAAACTGAAATAAAAACATATTATCGGTGTAAAAAACTATTAAAATTGAAAAAGGATACAGTAAAAGTACTAAACATTTGATTAAAATCAGGGTATCTTCGGGGTCTTAAAAAGTCTTAAATATAAAAAATCTGATGTTAGGCCTTAAAGTCGTAAATCCAATGAAACATTGTGTCTCAGGTCTTAAACCATTGTAAACGGGTCTTAGTTTTCATATGTCCATGTAAAGCTCCAATCAAGCCAACACCCATTCCAATCACTAAAAATTTATTTCAATAAATGTTTTAAGAAGCTTTTATTTCTGAACTCTATTTACTTATTAATATGGTTTAATTCTTTACGATAACATTTGTTTTGAATGTGTTTCTTTTAGTTTTTTTTTTAGGTTTTAACTTGGCCATTAAAAAATCTTGAGCGTTTAGCCCTGGTCTTAAATTGATCCTAAAAAGGTCTCAAAAAGTCTTAAATTTGACTTGATGAAACCTGTAGAAACCCTGAAAAATGAAAAATGAATATCAAATGAATTCAAAACATTAAGTAAACAAACTGAAGCAAAATGGGACATAATGAAAGTACAAAGATTTTTGAATAAAATGAATGCCATGAAAATTAATTGTAATAAACTGAAACTTTGATTAAAAACATTAATGCATAACTATATAATAGAACTATCTTCATGCATCTAAAAGATTAAAATGGTAAAAAATAATATTTAAAATAATAATAAAAATAAAGCTAAAATAAAACAGTTACTAGGTGATTTATTTATTTATTACCATAATATAATAATAATAATAATAATAATAATAATAATAACTAAAAAATAATCAAACTATTTTAAGCATCCAAAAATATTAAAATGGTAAAATAAAAAATTTAACCTTTACATTAATTAAAAATAAAGCTAAAATAAAACAATTACAAGGTGATACATTTAAATAAAACAGAAGCAAACTTTCCTAAATATTAAATAAATCTATAAATAAATAAAAGCTTATCAAAAATAATAAGTATATTATTTAGTGTATAATTAATGAACTCTAGATAACTCTTCTCTGTACTCAGAAAAGTTTGTTGGCGTTACTTAGTTGATGAATCATTTTTTAACAATATTTATTGTCTCGTCAGAGTTCAGTCACACACTACAATCTTGACTCTAGTCTGACCTGTTTTGCATTTCCTATTTAAAATATCAAACATGTTTTAATCGCAGTGTATTCACAGCCAAACATCTTCTAAACTCGCTTCATTCGCTGCTTTAACGTTCCAGTTACAGACTCCCAGGCCTGTTTAATCTGCAAACATCTGGAGTCAGGTATCAGCAAGGCTTCGTCAATGTAACCTGTACCATCGTACCTAGATACCGTGTCTGTTACCTGGCCAACAGCGGACAGTGCTGTGAAATATTCATAACCTCCTGAATGAACTGTCAGGCTGTGTGTGTGTGTGTGTGTGTGTGTGTTCGTTCACTGGTCTGTTTGCGCTCGGCCTGTGGTTTCATGTGAGACCTCTATATTTGTTTTCCACGAGAGGTGGGTGTACTTATCCAAAGCTCTGGCTGTGTCTCAAAACTAGTGAGCTGCCTACCTGAATGCTACTTTTGGACATTTGAACCCATTAATTTAGTTTGTTTAGTAACTAATAATGTAGTTAACATTGGAGTTGAGTCATTTAGGGGTGCGTTTGATGGTTTAAATGGAACAAGATTTTGTATAGTGTGCATACTTGTGAGTGCACTTGAAAAGCAAGACTACAGTCTCTTGTTTGCCTAAGAAGGACATTGAGTTCGTCTTCATACTTCACTGACGGTTTGCTGAGCTGGTCGAGTCCAACTGTTGGCTAACTAAGAAATATTTCAGTCACGCCAATGAGCTGAAATTAGCCATAATGCATGATTCATTAGAGCTGAATGAGACAACAGTGTCTTCTGGAGAGCCTTCTGTTCCCTTATGTTTTGTTGCTTATAGGGATGAAATTACCAATAATGCATCATTCATGGCCATTTTGAAAGGACAGTCTTATGCATGAGTGTTTTAACTACATTTGAATATTTACTCATCATTATGCATCATTCATTAAAAACTGAACGTTTATTTATGACACACGTCTGTTGAAGTGTTTGTATACAGCTGAAATGCCAGCACTCCTCAAAACAAAGCTCAACTTTGAGCACTGGAGTGTTTCTGGACCGCAGTTATTTACTCAAGAGTACTATTGTCACGAAACTGGAATTCGATACCAATTGGTAATGAAATTGTAAAATCGTCCTTTTCCCGCTAAAGTTTGAGCACGTTCTTAAACAGCGCCGATTTGCCATTGTGTTCACTTGCTCAACAGAAGTGACTGAACTCACCGCTGTTTACTGAGTGTAACCACAAATACAGGGACACTGGAGTGTTTTAAAGCCGTGATTCATCAGCAAATCACTCATATGTCCGCTTATAAACAGACCAGCTGATCTTCACGGCTTTAAAACGCTCCAGTGTCCCTGTATCTGTGTTTGCACTCTGTAAACAGCGGTGAGTTCGGTGAACTGATGACCTTCACGGCCAATCACAATCATTTTTCTTGAGTACATGAACACAATCGCAAATCAGCGCTGTTTAAGAATGTACTCAAATGTTAGCAGGAAATGGACATTTTGAACATTTCAGGGCCGACTGGTATTGAATTGCAGTATTGTGAAAACCCTACTCAAGAGTTAAACATTGTTCACCTGACAGCAGGGCTTGATTTGTGCCGGAACACACCGGATCCGAATCTGACACACATCCGGCACATCATTTTACCAATCCCCCTCCTCCACCGCCCTCTTCCCCCGTCTGCTGTTCACTTTCACTTTCTTCCACGACTCCATAGCCCTCTTCACTTTCATCCGCGACACCTCTCCATCCTCTTGTAACATGCTGGATCCATTAGCCCGATCTGTTCCGGGACCTCGCTATTTACAAATTAAGCACTGCCTGTCAGCACACTTGCTCGAAATACTCACGAAAACAGATGCTCAGTACCTTGTCATGTTGCTGGCTTTCTAACCAAATCCACTATTGACATTGAAAACAACTGAAAAAAATCTATGCTTACGTTCACTTTCATGCCAATAAAGAAATGAAGTATTTGCGCAAGTAGATTCCGTACAAAGTCAACGCAAATGCACATATATAGACAAATTTCAGGCAGCCAGTGCGAGTAAGCCAAATTTTCTGTGTTTTGTGCAACACGCGGAATTCACCACGATGGTGTCGTTCGCTCAAATTGAAATAGTTCAACTCGAGTGTAACAGTCGCTTGAGGTGAAAAACACCAATGGATCTTTCATTGGGATCTTCGCGATTTGTCTAGAAGAACCCTCTGAAGGACCGTGTTTTACCCATTTTTAGGTTCAAATAGTGAATATTACACATAATGCTTTGCGCATAAAAATTGTGCTATTCAAGTTTTAATATGTTGCATAAAAACTTTCTGGTGAACCTTATCTTACCCACTAGTTCATAATGTCTACGATTTTGCACAAACAAAAAAAGAACTCTATTTTTTATCTCAGTTTGGTTTATTATCAAATCTGTGGGGGGCGCCACGGTGGCGTAGTGAGTAGCACGTTGGCCTCACAGCAAGAAGGTCGCTGGTTCGATCCCGGGCTAGGTCAGTTGGCATTTCTGTGTGGAGTTTGCATGTTCTCCCAGTGGTTGCGTGGGTTTCCTCCGGGTGCTCCGGTTTCCCCCACAGTCCAAAGACATGCGGTACAGGTGAATTGGGTAAGCTAAATTGTCCGTAGTGTATGTGTGTGAATGAGAATGTATGGATGTTTCCCAGAGATGGGTTGTGGCTGGAAGGGCATCCGCTAAGTAAAACAAATGCTGGATAAGTTGGCTGTTCATTCCGCTGTTGCGACCCCGGATTAATAAAGGGACTAAGCCGAAAAGAAAATGAATGAATGAATGAAAAATCTGTGGGGAGTTTTACCCATAATTCATCATTCCTAAGAATTTTGCAAAGATCTGACAAGAAAACCTTCTTGAAAATCTTTGTTTACCTAGTTTTTCAGTCTCTCCGTGCATAAATCACAAAAAAGTATCATTCATCAGGGGACTGTTACGTTGTGACTGGCAATTTGTGTGGAAAATCTCTTAAATTGCTTAATTTATTATTATTATTTATTTTTTATTTTTTACAAGGCACAATCACCAATAATCATGAAAAACCCTTCATTTGCCACTTATTGTCAGTTTCTTTAGGTGAAACTACGCATAATTCAACATTCATAAGAGTTTTGTTAAGACATGACAGGAAAATCGTCATGGAAACCGTTGTTTGCACTCCAAAAAGACGTTAGCTGTTTGTTAAGCAGAAACAACACAATTCTTTCAGTTTTTTGGGTACAACTGAACTGTTTTATTTTCAACCCACTTAAATTTGTAAAATAAGTTATCTTAATTCCTTCATGTTGTCCCAACACAAATCGATTGTGTGGGACCCATCATTTGTTTTTAACAGTGTTTTTAATGTTTTTTTTTAATGTTTTTAATTTGTTTTTAATACAGTGTAACTTGTATTTTTCAGCCTCTTTTGAAATTACCCACAATGCATCGTTCACAAGCGTTTAATAAAAATGTAACTCTTCTGAAGATCCTTTATTTACTCCACATTTTCACTCTTATACTCTGTGTTAACTATATATACTTTACCATTCATAAGAAACTTGTGTTTATCCTATATGTTCAATCTCTCCGTACTAAAATCACCCACAATGCAGCATTATACAGATGTGATTGGGATCTCTTTTTCATCATATAACTCACATCTACACGATGCGTTTTTCAGTCAGTAAATGACTTGCTTCTCTAGTCTAGCCCCTTCAGTGTTTCTCCTCCTGTAAGTCTCATGACCAAAGACACATGACCACACACTCGCCTCATACAACAGCACTTTGTGTGTCCCTGAGGCCAATATGTGTGCCGTAAGTCCAAGCGCTGGTTGACAACACGTTTAAAGGGATAGTTCACCCATAGTAACATTTTAATTCCATCATCATTTACTTCTCATTCATCCTTCATTCGTTACAACCCAAAGAATGAGTTTCTTTCTTCTGTTGAACACAAAAGAAGACATGTTTGAAACGGGTGTCCATTGACGTCCATAGTATTTATTTTTCTACTATGAATGTCAATTGGCGTTCCAGCATTCTTCAAAATATCTTCTTTTGTGTTGAACGGGACAAAAAACTTAAAGGTTTGTTATTGGTGAGTAAATATTTATTTCTTGGGTGACCTGTCTCTTTAATGAGTTACATTTCATGATCATTGAATGACTATGAGACAGTGCGGTTTGTTGGCTCTGTTAGTCATTCATTGATTCTGCGCACATAAATGGATAAACTGACCTAGTTTGGAAGAAGGGTATTTTTATTTATTCGTTTTTATTTTTGGATTTCAACAGCGAACCTTTGATTGTGGGCTATATTTATGATCCGATGTGAAAACTAGTCAGAAAAATAATGAAGCGTTCAGTTAGGGTTGTGCTATTTATCGTCTACGATAATAAATTATTTCTTTTTAATAAATTGCAGTTTGTGTTATATTTTTGTTCACCTGTCAGCACACTTGCTTGAAATACTCACAAAAACAGAGACAATTATTACAATTATTATTGTAATATATTGAATTGCTTTATTTGATTAACATTTTAGTGTAAGTACAACTGTTATGACTTGGTGTCTTTTCAATTTATTTGTACTTTCACTTTTTAATTCATGCTGTAAAAGTTTCTTATTTTTATATACAAATATGAGCATTTTGGGTAAAGTTGTGGAAATGGTGTGTTTATGTTTTTATTAATTTATTTTTTATTTAAAATCAGAAATATATTTTCGTCACCAGTGTCTTTGATCTCCATAAACTTTCCTTTTTAAAATCACTTTCTATTTGCAAGTAATACACATGGATATCAAATACAAAAAGAAATTTACATATACACAACATTTTAAAAGAAAAATAATAAAGTCATATTAATTCAAATGCATATAAAATCATGACTATAAATAAATAATTCCCATAAACTTTCATTACGGAGGAGCTTGGACATTCTGCTGATTATCTCTTTTTGAGTTTTTAAAGGAAAATGTTTCATATTAATTTAAATGCATGTTGAATAGTAAATATAAATGATGTAAATAAAAAATCTCTATAAACTTTCATTATGGAGCAGGTTGGACATTCTGCTGAATATCTCTTTTTGTGTTTTAACGTAAAAATGTTTCATATGAATTAAATTGCATATTGAATAATAAATGTAAATCATGTAAATAAACTTCATAAATTTTCAATACGGAGCAGCTTGGACATTCTGCTATTTATATATATTTTGTGTGTTTTTAAGAAAAAAGTATTTAATATATATTTGAATGCATATTGAACAAATGTAAATGATGTAAATTAAAATCTCCATAAACTTGCATTACGAGGCAGCTTGAACATTCTGCCAAATAATTTTGTGTTTTTAAGAGAAAAACGTTTCAAATATATTTAAATTCATATTGAATAATAAATGTAAAAGATGTAAATAAAAATCTCCATAAACGTTCATTACGGAGCAGCTTGGACATTCTGCTAAATATCTC
>CAIGQQ010037719.1:14193597-14218070 GCA_903798035.1 Danio albolineatus | reverse complement strand
CATAAACGTTCATTACGGAGCAGCTTGGACATTCTGCTAAATATCTCTTTTTTGTGTTTTTAAGGGAAAAACGGTTTCAAATATATTTAAATTCATATTGGATAATAAATGTAAATGATGTAAATAAAAATCTCAATAAACTTGCATTACGAGGCAGCTTGAACATTCTGCTAAATAATTATTTTTGTGTTTTTAAGGCAAAAACGTTTCAAATATATTTAAATTCATATTGAATAATAATTGTAAAAGATGTAAATAAAAATCTCCATAAACTTTTATTACGGAGCAGCTTGGACATTCTGCTAAATATCTCTTTTTGTCTTTTTAAGGGGACAATATTTAATGTGAATTTAAATGCATATTGAATAATAAATGTAAATAATGTAGACAAAAATCCCATGAACTTTCATTACAGAGCAGCTTGGACATTCTGCTAAATATATCTTTTTGTGTTTTTTAAGAGAAATGTATTAGTTTACTATAAAATAATGAAACCCTATACCTTTTAACAATGCCAATTATGCTAGATGCTGACATCATCGTCAAAATATTGTCTTGAGAAATGCGCGTATGTTTTGATTGTGAGACGTGGCAGATCTCGCTCTGCTGAAGTGTTAATTGGCACACATCGTTCCTCATTAAGCTTAGGCGGTGATTTGACAAATGCGTCTGACAACAGGAACTAAATGATGCGTCCGGCTGTTATGTCTGTATTTTTGGCTCACTCTTTCTAACAATACTTCCTGTTCCTTCCACAGGCCAAATACATCTCTACCTGCATCGATGAGATCAAACAAGAACTTAAACAGGACAACATCGCCGTTAAAGCCAACGCTGTCTGCAAGCTCACCTACGTAAGGCTGACAGTCATTTCATGCTGATTTCTTTTTTTCTTTTGAGCTCAAGCTGTCAATTATTGTTTTGGTGTTTTGCTTCTAACAGTTGCAGATGCTCGGCTATGACGTGAGCTGGGCTGCTTTCAACATCGTGGAGGTCATGAGCTCCTCCAAATTCACTTACAAGGTGAGAGGACGCATCGGAATTAATGTTTTATATATTTAGGTGTGTTTGTGTGTGTGTGTTTGATCTATTTATACGCTAGTATAAGATTTATTCTTATTTTTTTATTGGGATTTATTTTATATTGTCATTTTCTTTTTTTTTTCTTTATGTTTTAATTTTTTTTTAATACACATTTTTACTTTTTTATTTATTTATGGTTTTTGCATTTTTACCTTTTGTATATATTTTAAATTGGATATAATATTAATTAATTAATACATTTTTATGAAACAAACATAAATAAATTATTATGCTGCGTTCATACCAGACACGGTAGACGCGTCAAGCGAGTGATTTACATGTTAAGTCAGTGCATAGGTGTGAATAGGCATCCTGCGGCACGATACACACGAATGACGCAGCGCAAATTGAGCGTTTTGCGCGTTTGATGCGATTAACGCACAAAACACCCGAATCGCTCCATTTCGAAAATCTGAACTTCAGCGGACATTCACACCGCGTTAACCAATCAGGAGCTTGCTCCTGTGGGGGTGCGAACATGACGTAGCGTTCAACAACAGCTTGGACGTTCTGCTAAATATATCTTTTTGTGTTTTTTATGGGAAATATATTGGTTTACTATAAAATAATGAAACCCTATACCTTTTAACAATGCCAATTATGCCAGATGCTGACATCATCGTCAAAATATTGTCTTGAGAAATGCGAATAGGCATCCAATCATGAGCTTGATCTTGTGGGGGTGCGATTATGACGTAGCGCCTGTTGTTGGTGTCCCAGGGGAAAATCCTCCTGCCGATACCGATAACAGTTCATCAAACTGGGCTTGGCTCAGTCTGAAGCACCACTGAAAGCTTCCATCATCCAGGTTAAGTTTCTAGAAGAGTTTATGAACTCATAGAGCTTGGTACACCTCTGAAATAATCTAGTGGACTAAATTATTACTAGATAGATACAGCTCAAAACAAATCGATGCAGTTTTTCAGCCTTCATAAAGCACATAAACATAGTTATTCTCTCTATAAAACCTCTGTTTGCAATATAGCAATAAAGCTACAGTCACCAAGCCATAAACAGAAGCCCTTCCCATCACGCAAATCCGCGTCTGTTCTCAAGTGAATTTGACATGCGAATGAAGCAGATTTGTACGCGCAAATGAAGCAAGTAAACTCAAATGTTCACGCGTCTATTTACGCGCAAATATCACGATTTCTCCGCACTCTGGTGTGAACACAAAATCAAACATTTATTGAGGAAATCGAAATAACACACTGTCAGAAAAGTGCAGAGATGGTTAGGTCCAAAGAATATTAACAAATAACTAATACAATTCATTCATTTATTTTAGTTGACAAAAAATAAGTGAGCGCACTTAATTCGTCAAGAATATACACACAGTTTTACAAACTAAACTTTTTTCCGTTGTGGTTCTTGATATGAAGTACAGATTATACTACTCCTGGTAAAATGTACACTGTGACACTACATAATAAAAGTAAATGCATATACAATTACAAGAAAAACATTCTGTAAAATTCATCAACATACTATTTTGCTTTAGTGCCAACTTTTGGATTTTAAACTAAAACTAGCCACATTAGTAATACTTTTAATATCCACTGGTAGTTTATTCTATAGCGATGCTTTAAAATATTTAAGACCAACAACCATACGCAGTTTTAAAACGACATGATGTAAAACCCGTAAGACTTTGCCTAGTTTAATAACCATGTTGCTCGTTTACTCCTGTTAAAAGTGCATTTAAATAACAGGGTGCTTTATTAGTAATATTGTTAATTCGACTAATACAATTAAAATCGCTAATTATTATAGAAAATAATATTTGGTCATTTATAGTCATACATTTAAATAAACATCACTGTAGTAAATTTTTGTTAGATTATTTTGCTTGATTTACTATAATATATATAATCTCCTATTATAGAGGCTTTTTGTATAGTGTGTTTTTTTTTTTTTTTTTTGGTTTTCTGTTAAGCCTTTCATTTTATTGCATTTTTACTTCATTTTTCATACATTTGAGATCAACAGTAGCTGTGAAAAAGTTATCGTCTGCACATGGAATGTGTTAAGATAAATAAATAAAAGCTTTGTTTTTAGTACATTGTTTTCACCCAAATGTGTTATTAGTTTTGCCTCTCAACTTCACTTAACAAATGACTCTCTCTTTTCTCATTTCCAGCGAATTGGCTACCTTGCAGCCTCCCAATGCTTTCACGAGGGCACTGATGTCATCATGCTGACGACCAATCAGATCCGCAAGGTGTGTGTTGGACTTCTTATTCACCTATTTGTATGAGTCATACTGTTTGCTATAGGAGACTTTTATCATCTCTTCCCCAGGATCTCAGCAGTCCAAACCAATACGACACCGGTGTGGCTCTCACTGGACTATCCTGCTTCGTGACCCCTGACCTCGCTCGTGACCTTGCCAATGACATCATGACTTTGGTACGGGCAATCAGAGTGTTTACTTTAAGCAAATATTGATGTTCGGCACACATTCATTCTCTATTGAAGGAGGAGAAACCAGTCTGTTTTTTATGTAGTGATCATAAATCAAGCTTTTTTTTATGTGTATTTTAAAATCATGCCAGATGGCATTTTCAGCCAGAAAATATATGTTTGGTCATTTTAAAAATGATCTTCTGGAGTAATTAGATTTTTAAAAAAATAATCCAAATATTAGAGAGATTTTTTTGTTATTGTTGTCATTATTACTATTGGTTTTTTTTTTTTCATTTTATTTTTATATGTATAACTCTATATCTTATTTGCTATTTGTAGGACAAATTTGGTCAATTATTGTCAATATTTTGAAATAATATGAAATGTTTGCTTGAAAATCTGGTTTATGCTCTGAATATTTTAGCCACTGTTGCCGACATTAAAGGGCCACGAAACCCCCCTGTCTCAGCGGGGTGCTTTCACACCTCTAGTTTGGAAAAGCTCAGGAAAGTGGGTGTGTCCAGCTCGGTTTAGGTGGGAGTGTCAGGGG
Organism: Danio albolineatus; assembly: GCA_903798035.1. NCBI lineage: Eukaryota > Metazoa > Chordata > Actinopteri > Cypriniformes > Danionidae > Danio > Danio albolineatus. The sequence continues at coordinate 14,214,031 of CAIGQQ010037719.1, read as the reverse complement.
AGGGAAAGAGGGAAGGTTTTGCATATAAATGGGAGTTTCCATTTGTGCGGTCATTTTCAAACAGGCAAAACAAACAGACGCAGGGGAGAAAGACAGTGACTGTGTTTACATGGACATCAGTTATCGAATTATTTGCCAAATTCTTAATTTGTCGACTTTAACGCTGGTTTGGCACTTTCACTTCTCCAGGAACATTTGCTGCATGCCCCCCGTGACAAACGAGATGTGAGAAACTGCTAAGAGTGCGGTTTTAATGGAGTGTTTGATACCGCGGGGCATATGAGAGAAATAAAAAAAACCCTCTGCATTTCTCGGTAACTTAAATGCGCTCGATTGGTAGCGTCAGAATGCCGTGTGTGTATAGACTGCGGTGTTTAAATGTTTCCAATCGGAGAGCAGCGTTTACAGCGGATCTTTCAGTCTTTAATATTGTAGTGATATTATTGTACTGTAAACTCCGTAACAGTTCTAATCACTCTGGCTAAGGTCTGTCAGTAAACACTGAGAGAGTACTGCTCACAATACGAACTAACTTTGTCATCTAATTAAACAAACAAAGAGCACTGATCGCTTACCATATCTGTAGAGCAGGACAATCAACATGAACTGCAGCCGCGTCTGTTTTAAAAGGAGAAGAGCAGCAAATCCGTATTTCACCATTTCCAGATGCGGAAAGCTCTCGGGTGAAAAAAAAAAAAAAGTTCCTTACAAACGCATTTCTGCACGTGTCGCGTGAGTCCAGCTGCGCTCTCATAGCGGGGAAATGAAGACTAAACCTTCGTAGCAGCACATAAACACAACACTGGCAACCTGTGTCTCCGAACAATTCTTCTTCTTCCACTTGTTTTGGCAACACAGCGTGGCGTCTCTCTGCCGTCTGAGCACTGCAACAGGTACAATCTTCGAAGCTATCATGCATATTAATGAAGCTGCACCGCATACACAATAGAGCGTGCTGATTGGTTTGAACCAAGTCTTTCTCATGACTTAATGCCGCCCACTCAGAGACGTCACGATGAACTCGCCTGAATAGACGTCCACTCTTCAAGCTGGAATTCACTCATGGATCTCATCAGCGTGACGCAGCTTCAAAAATTCATTTCAAACCGGAAGATAGAATTTGCTCGAAATAACGCAAAAACAACCAATTTTCACTCTTTAGCAAAATATATGTGTCCTATTCGTGTTTATAGCAGCGTGGGACACATATATGACTGTCAACAGCTCAAAAAATGTGTTTTGGTGTTTCGTGACCCTTTAAATCCTGAATAAATGACTTGATTCTCCTCTCCTTTATCTCAGATGTCGCACACCAAGCCGTACATTCGAAAGAAGGCCGTGCTGATCATGTATAAAGTGTTTCTGAAGTACCCAGAATCCCTGCGTCCCGCTTTTCCTCGACTCAAAGAGAAGCTGGAGGATCCTGATCCCGGTAAAGATGCCACATCCACAGTTTCGGCCTGTTGAAAGGGAATATTTCAGACTTCAATCTGAATATTTATTTGTGTCTCAGGTGTCCAGTCAGCAGCTGTGAACGTCATCTGTGAACTGGCCAGAAGAAATCCCAAAAACTACTTGTCGCTGGCGCCCCTGTTCTTCAAACTCATGACCTCCTCCACCAACAACTGGGTTCTCATCAAGATCATCAAGCTGGTAAGAGACTAAAAGTGTGAGGGAGTATAAAATCTCGGTGTATGAAGTAATCAATTACTGGAACAACCTTTTGAGCAAAAGTGAATTTGTGTACTTGTTGATGCATCAGATTTTATGGCTCATCCAACCTAAAGTCTAACATTTCAGTACTTTTCAAGTAATTATGTGTACAGATAAATAAGAGACCTCTAATAAATTCCTGTTCTCCCAGATTTGTTGGTGATGGGTTTGAGGAGAATGTAATTTCATTCACAGAGGAGTTCAATGCTAAATAAACTACTTCAACTGCTCCTGCCTGTCAAGTGACAGTATTTACATGTTAAAAGTCTGATTCAAGGTGTCACAGTGGCGCAGTGATTCGCCTCACAGCAAGAAGGTTGCTGGTTCGAGCCTCAGCTGTGTTTGTATAAGAACATTTTGTTCCAAAAGTCAAATAATAGTTTTTCCCCATCTGAAGAAAATATCAGTTGTTTAGAACAGAGGTGCCCAAATTAGGGCCTGCGGGCAAAGTTGTCCCATGGAAACCTTTGGTTTGGCCCGTCATGTCATCTGAAAAGAGAGGGAGAATCATGGGGAGTTGGTTGGGATGAGTGCCTTTGACAAATCATCATTAAGAGTTTAACGTAACCTTTTGTTTCTTTGTTCACTTGAGGAGCTGCAAAAAAAGCCAACTAAAATTTATTGTTTGATTTAAATGAATCAGACTTCATTGATTTATTCATTCATTCATTTTCATTTCGGTTTAGTCCCTTTATTAATCTGGGGTTGCCACAGCGGAATGAACTGCCAACTTATCCAGCATATGTTTTACGCAGCAGATACCCTTCCAGCTGCAACCTATCACTGGGAACCATCCATACACACTCATTCACACACATACACTACGGCCAATTTAGCCTACTCAATTTACCTATACCACGTCTTTGGACTTGTGGGGGAAACCAGAGCACCTGAAGGAAATGCACGCAAATACAGGGAGAAAATCCAGAAATGCCAACTGACCCAGTCGAGGTTCGAACTAGCGACCTTCTTGCTGTGAGGCGATCGTGCTACTCACTGCACTACCGTGACACCTTTGAATCAGACTTTTAACATGTAAATACCTGACTGATTCAACTAGTTTTTTTAGCATTGAACTCCTCTGTGTTATGAATGGGTTTGTTTATGTTTTTACTATAATAAGTTCATTATAAAATGCTAAAAATGATATCAATATTATAAATTGCTAAAAATGATATCAATCTTTTCAAGTTATTTTTAAATATTAGCAAAAAAATTAGGAAACTACCCATGGCAAATTTAACGTAATACAGTTTGGTGCAATTAACTTTGGCCCACTGCCCTCAATCAACTTTGGTTTTTGGCCCTTTATAAGAAAAAGATTGGGCACCCCTGGTTTAGAATAACACATCAAAGAGTCATTCCACCAAATAATGACCCCTTTTTTTTAACCCCTCTGAAGTTGAAACATTGAAATTGTGTTGTCCAAATAGCAATGTCTTTTTTGAGGGTTGTTTAATGCAGAATAATTGACAACATTTTTATTTTGAAATAATTTTCATCAGCAAAAATGGTAAAAAACTCAATTTTTTTGCAAGCATGTGTAGATCAAAAGTAGCCTAGCTGTATGGTTTATGCATAACAGTAGCCTGCAAAATGTATTAAAATCAATTTAACGTAAAGAATAATACAGGACAACAGGTAAAGCACATTCTATTGGACTGTCCTGCTTTTAATGTCTGCAGATGACTTTTTTTTATGAAATGAGAAATTCAGCAAAGTGTCGAAAGGGAAAAAATGTAGAATTTCTATTGTATATTAATGTCAAAAATCCAAATTTGTTTGTGGTTTTTAATTGTATATTTATTAATGCAGTGTTTTTGCCATGAAAATAGTCATTGTTGCTGACATGGCATTAAGTAAAAATATATGATATGTGTACACTTGTTTTTTAAACCAGGGTCTGATGTAATTTAGAGTCCTTAGAATTGTATCAAATATGCTCCAGTAAGCTTTAAAACAGAGATTCTGGGCCTCGACATCCAATTTCTCTCAGATTTAAACTCCAACCTTAGATCCACCTCATTAGTTTTTCAGGAAAGTTGGCTAAAGTGAACTGATTTAACTCAACTTTTTAATGACATGTCCATCTTTCAGTTTGGTGCTCTCACTCCTTTGGAGCCTCGTTTGGGAAAGAAGCTGATTGAACCCCTAACAAACCTCATCCACAGGTAACGGTGATGCTGAAACACACCAACGCTGACAGGAATATTAGGCTTAAATGTAATACATGTCTTTTGTTTCATTCACTCTCTCAGTACCTCGGCCATGTCGCTGCTCTATGAGTGTGTCAACACGGTTATTGCAGGTCAGTATTTCTGGTGCCGTGACCCGGTGTTGTATTCATACTTTTAAACATCAGCACTGATGTCTGTTCTCTCTCCTGTTTTACTCAGTGCTGATCTCGCTGTCTTCTGGGATGCCCAATCACAGTGCTAGCATACAGGTGGGCTTTTGGAACATTATTTGGTTTAACTGGATTTTAATGTTTTTTGAGGCCCTTTTTGTATACATCTATATTTGTAGCATTGATTCATAAGGGTCAAGAGTAGTTTTTTATCTTTAAATGTTACAATGATAATTCAGGTCATTACATTGTTGCTTTTATAAGTGAAGAATGTATATAATTTTCTGCATTTCAATTCTTGTACGTAATAATTACTTTATTTTTTATCTAAATTTTGATTTTCTTAAAAAAAAATGTTTTGGTCAAATTAATTTTAAATATCAGACACATCTGAAACACAAATATATAGCATTATTACATGAAGCTGATCAGCTAATTAACAAATTATGAATCTTTTTTTTAAATTACAAAAATATTGGAGATTGGCTAATGCTTCAAATTTTTTAAGTATTTGATTAAATGTATATTATTTAAATGTACAAAATTAATACAAGATGGCTTTTATGTTATGTACTGAATTTTTTACATTTAGAAAATAAAATGCAAACATTTCGTTTTAGCCGTTTTAATCAATAGCCACTTATGATATAAACATCAGCTAAATGAACAGTCGAATCAATGCAAGTTATTATATACTGACCTTCTCAGTGTAGAAATCAGCGTTCAGCCAAGTTTCTTTTAAGATGAGTTGCCAAACTGAATCATTGGCTCAAAATAAAAATAAAAAAGGCACCTGACCCATCAAAAGACGTCGCACGTTTATGTAAGATGCTGTGAAAGGGATTTAAACATTAGTAGTAATGCCTTTCGTCTCCTTCTGTTTTCCGTTTCTCTCTCTTGTCCACAGCTCTGTGTTCAGAAACTGCGAATCCTGATTGAAGACTCGGACCAGAACTGTGAGCCTTCTGTCAATGCCTGCAGTGTGTCATTCTCTCATTGTCTGCATGTTTCTGAGTCCCCCTTCTGGTCCTGTAGATGGAGTCCATGTAGACCTCCATCCCGGATAACTCGAAGACAACCTCAGTGCTACAACAGAGAATTGGCAAGCTTCATTTGTGTAACTTGAGGAACTTCTCGAAAAGTTTCCTCCAAAAGAGCAATAACTGCACATTTAAACAATCTTGAATGATCTGTCAGAAGTTCGAGTTATCGGTGTCCCATTGAAGCTGGCTAAATAGAGTAGCTCTATGAATCCCGGACTGCCATGTTTTGTTTTTCAGAAACCACAGAGTCGCCTTGATATTTCCTTGCATTCGAATGGCGTTCTGTCAAGTCTTATTTATATAGATCAGTGCATTTGTACGTTCAGGAAAAGCCCACTGTACTAATGGCCCACGATTGCAGAACTGTGGCTCCAGTCGCCCTGCATCTATATTTAGTTTTATTTGATTATGTGGGCACGTCAAACATTAGTGGCTTCGTATTAAATATGCATTTAATCTGTTTCAATTAGTAATACAATTGACCTCACAGATATCTGGCGGAGTAAAACAAAATGGAAGTCCATTAGTGTTCTTGTGGGGGTGTGTCCTGTGCGTGTGTGTGTGTGTGTTTGTTCTTTGTGTTTTCTTTCCCATTGTCTTGTTTGTTGTCTTCCTTTACTACATGTGCATATGCAGATTTTTCAATGATGACGAACTAGTAGAGAAATGGTTAGATTTCATTTGTAAAATGCTTTAAAGTTGACATGGAATGGAGGTTCAACCTATTTATTGGTTAAATTGCGTCATTAAGCATATTATAAGCAATTCCTAAATGTGCGTGTTTTTTTTTTTAAGAATTGTCTTGTAATTTCTATATACAAATGCTGTATTTCAATCTTTCGATAAGACGATTATGTCAATTTATACTGCACTGATAAATGCCAACCAGCATGGATAATTGCCAGACTACAGCACATCACTCCTGAGATATTAGACGACCAATTAGTGCTGAATGAATTTGTTTAAATAATAAAAACAGGGACTTAACATAGACAAAAAAAAATCTTCTCTTCCCCTGTAGAAAAGCGAAGCCAAAATTTCCCAAAGATGGCAGCTGACATCTTGCACTTGGAGTCGTTTCTGTAGTGATCATAAAGTGGAGCCGTGATATCAAACTTCCACAGACACTTGGTAGAAGCAAGCTAATAAAAAGCTGTTTTACCCCCTATGTCTAATGTAAAAATAAATAAATAAAAGCAAAGCCAGAATGGATCAAAAATGGCTGATGACATCTTGCATTTGCAGCCAAGGTCTGTGTAGTATTGATCGTGAAGTGGAGCCATGGTACCAAACTCCCGTAGACTCTATCTAAAAAATGTTGATAACGGCTAACTCCCTTAAGAATTCCGCTGAGACTTTTGGCTTTACTTTTTAGCTCTAAATATTGTTGCTGGTACAATGTAAATTGTCCATTAGACATCCCTCAGGTGATGTATGCCAGAAATTTAATTCAGCCAAACTTCTTTTTTTGAATCAACTAGAAGCGCACATTTAGATCCGCCCTCATCAATCAACAACTTATACATACAAACAAGTCTGACCTTTATTTTTTTCTGATAAACATTTCATTTGTATGTCACAATACGGAACAAAATATCTACCACAACCTCCATTTATATTGCAACTTTCATAGTCTAATTCAGGAGCGCTAAACCCTGTTCCTGGAGATCTGCCTTCCTGCAGAGTTTAGCTCCAACCCAGATCTAACACAACTAAATTGACTAAGTTGGATTTAAAAGAGAACTTGGTCATTAAAGAGAATGTGTGTTTGATTAAGGTTGCAGGTGAGCTCTGAAGGAAGGTAGATCTCCAGGAACAGGGTTGAACACCCCTGGTCTAATAAAAATAAAGAATTAGCTATGCTTCATTTCAAAAGACACTCAGGCACTGTGGTGTTTTACAGTGAAGTACTTGGGTCTTCTGGCCATGTCAAAGATCCTAAAGACGCACCCAAAGTCTGTGCAGTCACACAAAGACCTGATCCTGCAGTGTTTGGATGACAAAGACGAGTCCATCCGCTTGAGAGCCCTGGATCTGCTCTACGGCATGGTGTGTAGAACATTCACTTGTTTACATTGCTTTGAGTAGTTCTGTGAAGAGCTTATATTAAGAGTTGACTAAAATGGGGAAAATGTGGGCAACCAGGTCTCGAAGAAGAACCTAATGGAGATTGTGAAGAAGCTCATGCTGCATGTGGACAAAGCTGAAGGCACCACTTACAGAGATGAATTGCTCACCAAGATCATCGATATCTGCAGCCAGAGCAACTACCAGTATATCACCAACTTCGAGTGGTAAGACTAAACCAAGTACACACTTATTCCCACAGAGCATGTTTTTTCATTCCTATATGCTACTTTTCCATTTTTTTTTCAAAGTAAGCCCACACTTGAAGGACGCAACCTCTAAGGTGTTTTGGAACACCTTGCACTTGAGCAACACTTAAATTTATGTATTTATGCAATGTGAAGTTAAAAGCATTTAAAATTTTACAAGTAACACTCATCAATGTTAGTTCCGAAGTAGTGGACCAATCAGAAGAGCTCCGAGGCAGGGAAAATGTTGCAAGCTTTCATTTACAGAAGCAAGTTGTCAACTGTTGTGTTTTTGTAAGATGGTGGAGGTGGCCCTTAAAAAAAAAAAAAAAAAAAAAAAAAAAAAAAAAACTTACTAAATGATGCATCTTACTTTTTTTACCTTAAAGAGGCCTTCTGTGTGAATGGGCCCTTGTTTTGTCGATTTTTAGGTTGTACTGCACAATGTCTGCTCCAAAGCAAGCAATTTCCTCTATCAGTAAGCACTGTTTCTGGACTCCCTCAAACACCTCAGTTGTCATCCTGATTTTTCTTGTTAGAATGTATTGAGCAAAGCGTCATTAAGTTGCACCATGCCCAAAAGGTTTCATTTCACAGGTCTAATACACATTCTGTTTTTTTCCCCAATTGTATATAATCACAGACAAAAATGAAATCATGTAAGCGATGTTGTCATATATTTGACGAGGCTTTATAGTGAATGCAGATGTTTTGTTTGGTATTGTTAGAGTAACTGAAGCCCATGTTGTAAAGACTCCTCCCTCTTTTGAATGGGGGGCTGGTAGGCAGTAAAAGAGAAAGCAAAATGTTAAGCGCATGCTGAGCCAACAGGTGGCGATAATGACCCTTTTAATTCTGGGTTCACACCAAATTGGAAATTTTGTATTTTCACAAGTAAATTGCATACAAGTCAATGGCGTAATACTGTTCAGTGGCCAAACATTTCAGAATATGCGATACGTTTGCTGCAAAACTTTTAGAAATTTTCCAAAACTCTGGGTACAATCTCCAGATACTCTGTTTTCGTGTGGACAAACAGTGAAACAGCATCGAAAAAAAGTATGGTTTTGAAAATACCCATGTTTATGTGGACAAGGCCTAGGAGGACTTGCGTTTCTTTCCCTATTCCACTGTCTTGACTTTTAAAATGCAAATAATAGTTCTGAGTCAACAGTTACCTTTACAGTTGTACGTAGCACTAACTACACACAGAAGTCATAAAACCACTTTTTCTGTCCGCCAGGTATATCAGTATCCTGGTAGAACTGACTCGTCTTGAGGGCACCAGGCACGGCCATCTAATCGCCTCTCAAATGCTGGATGTCGCCATTCGCGTCAAAGCCATCCGAGCCTTCGCTGTGGCTCAGATGGCCACTCTGCTGGACAACGCACACCTGCTGACTGGCAACACGCAGCGCAACGGGATCTGCGAGGTTCTCTACGCCGCTGCATGGATCTGTGGGGAGTTTGCAGAGTACGTGCACATGCCCTCGAAAAGATTTAGGCTCAAACATACAATGCCACGCTAATGTTTAACCTTTTCTCGCAGGCATCTGGAGGACCCCATGCTGACACTAGAGGCCATGCTGAGACCCAAGGTGGCCACTCTGCCCGGTCACATCCAGGCGGTGTATGTACAAAATGCGGCCAAGCTGTTTGCAACAGTGCTGCAGAAGCATGAAGGGGAGACGGACAGTCAAGCCGCTCAAGAGACCAGCCAGCTGCTTATAGACAGACTGCCGCTGTTCGTCCAGAGTGCCAACCTTGAAGTGCAAGAGAGGGTGAGGAGAAGCTGTGCTCAAACATCTAGTGACCTGGCGGTGCTTTAGGCATCTGAAGTGACATGAAGGTGGTGTTGATGACGGGCCATTAAATTGTTCGAAAATAGTGTACTCCTGAAGTGGAGCTGCAGAGTGGCCATAAGTATTTTCTAATAATTCAATGGGCTGGAGTCAGTTATTCCGCTTATACTATTGTTACCACACATAAGTCACTGTTCAGATGATGTATCAAGACTTTAGTCAGGTTCATGTCCTCAAAGAGCGCATTTGTGTAATAATAGATTTTACCCATCTCATTCATTGTCTTTTGTTTTGATTTGATTTTTGAGTAGAGCAGCAACGTGGTAGTTGCTAGAATGGATACGTTTGCGGCCGGAAGTTAACGAGAATTAATTATATTATTTATTAAATTTCCCATTCATTCATTCATTTTCTTTTTCGGTTTAGTCCATTTATTAATCTGGGGTCGCCACAGCGGAATTGAACCGCCAACTTATCCAGCATTTGTTTTACGCAGCGGATGCCCTTCCAGCTGAAACCCATCTCTGGGAAACATCCATACACTCTCATTCACACTCATACACTACGGACAATTTAGCCTTCCCAATTCACCTATACCACATGTCTTTGGACTTGTGGGGGAAACCGGAGCACCCGGAGGAAACCCACGCAACCACGGGGAGAACATGCAAACTCCACACAGAAATGCCAACTGACCCAGCCGAGGCTCAAACCAGCGACCTTCTTGCTGTGAGGCGAACGTGCTACTCACTACGCCACCGTCGCGCATTTCCCATTCATTGTATTTTATTATCGTCTACCTCCACTCCAACCCTAAACCCAACCTTCACAGTAACCTGAAAACAGTAGTTGTACCGAGTATTATTTATGTTATCTATTAAATTACCCAATAAATTTTATTTTTTAACGCCTACCCCCACCCCAAACCTAAACCCAACCGTCACAGTACTGTAAAAATACGAATTATTGTTATACAGTGTCATAAAAAAAAAATGCTGCTATATTAATGTGCATATCGCACTTCCGGCCACCCGCATATCCGTTCTAGCCTTTACCCAGCAATGTGTTAGCAATGTAATAAAACATATCAACAACAAAACATTCTAGCAGTGTGTTAAACACTTAGAAAAGTACTAGTAGTAAGTTAGTAACATGCTAGAAATGCCTTGCAACATACTAATAAAATCATTCAGGCGATGACTTTTCCAAACACTTTTATGGGTTTTAAGGCCAATTCACACTGCACAGACAAACGTCAACAAACAAGTCTGTCGGAGGTTGTTGGATCAGTGTAAAACCCCTGATGGTGTCTGTTGCCATTTGTCGGAGTTTGTTTTCACCCGGCTGAACATGTTTAATCGGCGTTTGTTGGATTGTCTGAGCAGTGTGTAAGGATTTTCCAACAAACAACAACAAACTTTGATGTAATCTGACCTGGCCATAAACCGTTGCCTTGACAATGAGCCAAAACCAATGCGAGTAGGTGCTGGACGTGCTTTAAAACATGAAAATGGCAGGTTTTCCGACTAACCAGAAGGAAGAGCGGTTACTGGATCTTTGGTAAGTAACAATTGGATTGTTGGGATTTGGTCATCCATTTGCCCTTCCCACTCAGAGTCTGTTGGTTGGTGTCTGGTGGTGCAGTGTGAACATGAAAATTCTAATTACAATGGCCAACATGTTTATTGGTGTTTGTCTTTGCAATATGGATTGGCCTTTACAAGAAAAACTCTGACATTCAGTTTCGGTTTAATGGATCTTGAACTTAGCTTATCAACAAGGAAATGTCAAACTGTATTGGAATCATTCAGAGCACTCTTCATAAATGCTGTCATGAAGCCAATAATATGGCTTACTAATCAGAGTTGATCATCGTTATTTGCAATGCTTACTGGCATATGACATCATATTATGAGTCATATCTCATAGCTAGCGCAACATTAATAGTGATGTTTTTTCCCCACAGGCTTCCTGCATTCTCCAGCTGGTGAAGTACATCCAGAAGCTGCAGCAAAAGAATGTGGAGGTGGCGGAGGAAGTGACTGCTCTCTTTGCCGGAGAGCTCAACCCCGTGGCCCCCAAGGCCCAGAAGAAAGTGCCTATACCAGAAGGGTGAGTCAGTCTTGAGGATATCTTACCAGCTTTTCAGAGCTGCTTTCCATTAAAAAATAGTTGGCAACACTTGCTCTGAACCAGCATTTAAAGGCAAAGATGCTACAACTCTCGTCTTCCCCTGCAGTCTGGATTTGGATGCCTGGATCAATGAGCCTCCGTCAGAGAGCGAATCAGAGGACGAGAAGCCCAAAGCGGTGTTCGCTAAAGAGGAGCCCAAGCATTCCAGGTCAAGACACACTGAGGTGGATGAGAAAGAGCTGGCCAGGGTGAGTGGACGCTGCCTTCGAGACCTTCAGGAAATGTTAAAGTGCAGTTGTCTTCATGCGTTTGTCTGATTTTAAATAGAGGAGGGAGGCAAGGAAGCAGGAACAGGCCAACAACCCGTTCTACATCAAGGCCTCTCCATCATCGCAGAAGGTATGACTTTGGATAATAAAAATGGGTCATGACAAAATGTACTTACTTGTGATGAGCGCTTGTATGTTAAAACCTGTTAGAATTATTCAATATTGGCAGTGTTAACGACAACGTTAGCAACATGCTAGCTGTAGATTAATTATTAAGCAACATAACGTGATGTAACATGTTAAAACATTTTAGAAACATTAGCGACATTCATATTAGCAGTGTTAAAGACAACAACATGTTAGCAATGTGCTAGCTGTAGGTTAATTATTTAGCTGCAACATGTTAAAAAGTGAGAAACTTAAGCAACATATTAGCAGTGTGTTAAAGACAACATGTTAGCAACATGCTTGCTATAGGTTGATTATTTAGACAGCTTAACATGATGCAACATGTTAACATATTAAAAACATTAGCAACATTCATATTAGCAATGTGTTAAAGAAAACATGTTAGCAACATGCTAGCTTCAGGTTGATTATTTAGTAACAAAACATGATGCATCATGTTAGAAACATAAGCAATATTCATATTAGCAGTGTTTTAAAGACAACATGTTAGCAACATGCTAACATGTTTAGAAATGTTATCAGTGTATTCATTTTAGAAACATGCGACCAATGTGTTCATTCATGTTAGCACTGTGATAAATTGGGTAACAAGACATGCTAGCAATGTGTTTAAAAAAAACAACAATAATTTTGTAGCTTGTTTACGCATGCTAGAAATGTGGAAAGACATAAGCTAGCGTTTGTGTCAAAACAAGCTTCGATTGTGCAATTAAAATTCTAAAAACATGTAAGCCATGTGGTAAACATACAACAAATTGTTAGCAATTTTTTTAAGAAGGTAAACCAAGTAGAAGCAATGTTGTTAACTATGCTTACCACAGTAACAACATGCTGCAGAATACACGTTAAGAGGAGCAAGAAATCTTTAAAAGCAAATCAACAATGTGGTAAGACATATTAGCAATGATGTAGGATGTTAGCAATGTGTTAAAGACTGCAACGTTGTAGTAACATGTTAACAATGTGAAAAAGAATGCTCTGCAAATAAGTTCAGTCATGCTAGCAAAGTGGTCAGAACATGATGCAGCATTTTAAGGGATGCTAGGTCCCTATCACAACTAGCATTGTGTTGAACATTAGCATTGTTTAGAACATTAGCGTTTCCTGAAAAGTTCTAAAAGCATGCAAATAATTTGTTCAGTCATGTTAACGTGATAAATGTACAATATTTAAATCTGGCTAGCAAAAAGACTACATGGAAACACATTAACATTAATAAAAACAGTATACTGACAGCAAGTTAATTATTGCTAGCAACATGGTAACAAAACCTGTTGCCAAATGTTAACAGCGTGTTTAGGCTTGTTAAATACTTCAAATCATGTTAGTAGTGTGATAATTTGTGTGATAGCAGCTTGCCTTGTGCTAATTTGTTGGCATTTTTAATAACCAAAAAATGCTAAATAAATAAATAAATCTACATTTTGTCAATATTTTATACACTTATTTTCAACGCTACAAAACTAAACTGTTTTGTAGCTTCAAAAAAGCATTGCGCGTCATGGTGGCGGAGTGGTTAGCATGATCGCCTCACAGTAAGAGGGTCGCTGGTTCGAGCCCTGTCTGGGTCAGTTAACATTTCTGTGTGGAGTTTGCCTGTTCTCCCCATGTTGGCATGGGTTTCCTCTGGGTACTGTGGGTTTCCCCCACAAGTCCAAAGACATCGGCTATAGGTGAATTGAATAAGCCGTAGTGTATGTGTGTGAATGCAAGAGTGTATGGGTGTTTCACAGTGTGACTGGAAGTGCATCCACTGCGTAAAACAAATGCTGAATAAGTTGGGGGTTCATTCCGCTGTGGCGACCCCAGATTAATTAAGAGACTAAGCTGAAAAGAAAATGAATGAATGAAAAAAGCATTGTATCTTCCAACTTGACATTTGATGTTGTTGCAGGTTTATGATGCGCCAGGAGTTGAGCATATCCCAGTGGTGCAGATTGACCTTAGTGTGCCTCTCAAAGTCCCAGGTCAGTAAATCTAGTAAAATCCAACATAATAAATATAACAACAACAATGATAATCATCATCATAATCATAATTCGGTCCAGGGATGCCCATGTCTGACCAGTACGTGAAGCTGGAGGAGGAGCGCCGGCAGAAGGAGAAGGCAGACAAGAAGAAGAAGGAGAAGAAGAAAAAGAGGGAGAAGCGAGGGAAAGGGAGGAAGGGGGATTCAGGTCCCGAGAGCGAGGAGGACATCACACCTGCTCACCATGTGGACATAGTCACAGAGGAAATGCCAGAGGTGGACAGCTGTTATTTTCCACATATTTTACCCTCATAATGCACTCAGCTCTGTTTTGATGTGGAAGAGTTCTAGCACAAGAAATAAATGTTTTTAATAAGGAAACAACTATAGTTTATCAAACGAAATGCTTTAATAACATCAAAACTAAATATTTTTATTTATTTATTTACATATTCAATAAAAATAACATTATTTAATAAAGATTAGACATTTTTTACAGATGTTATTAAGATATATGTTAAATATAAAATTTTTGGTTCATTTTGGACCAAAGTTTGTCTAGATTAGATTTATTTGTTAAAAAAATAAAATAAAATACTTGGTAATTTATCTACTTAATACAAGGTGCTAATTTTACCCCATTGCAACATGAAGAATTCTTCCTCCCATTTTTTTCTGAAAGTGAAATGTTTATGAGAGACAAATGCATAATTAACTTTTAAATTTATTTGTAATATTTATGTTATGTTAGAATTTTATGCTCGCGTTAAAATGACTATATGTCAAAAATAGAAAAATGCAAAAAATAAAAAAGTAATAATCTAGATAATGCTGTAATAGCATTCGAAACATTCAAACTTTTGTCAGTTTCATTCATTAATAATACCGATCAGATGAATCAATGTTGTATTTGAAAATATATAAAGTTCTGATTGTTTTAGACGATAACAATGCTCAAGATCCAAACAGTACAGATTTTGAATGCATTTATAATGCTGTTGATGAAACTGTGCAAAAATATTGCTGTTTCTCTGTTCCCAGAATGCCTTACCGAGTGATGATGACGATAAAGATCCCAATGACCCTCATAAAGCTCTGGACATCGATCTGGACAAGTATGTACAACATTGTCATCTCTGATTTACTCTACATGAAGTGATGCACTGAAATGATCATTTAGTTTTATTAATATTGTTATTATTATTATTATTATTATTATTATGTGTTTTAGCGACTCTAAGTTTAAGGTTTATATCTAGCTGTTACATTTAACAATGACTATTTCCTCCAAAATTTGACCGCAATTTTTAATTACAGAAAGTTCGAGCCATCAGTAGCTACGCATGTTAAATTCTTAATGTCCGTTCAGACCAATAACTGTAGTATCTATTGTAGATGTGTATAATTAGATTAGTTCGATAATTTGATTAATTAAAACAGTTCAGTAATAAAATGAAATGTCCATACCTTTTAAAATAAAGTTGGATATTCCAATCATTTTATCGTCCAATTTCATCAAAATAAACATAAACCCATTCTCAAGTCCACCACTGTCAAAAAGTTTGTTTGACCTTCTTCTACGCCCCCCAGGTCATTTCTGGGAGAGCATAAATACATTATACACAATACAATTACAACCATAGCTCTATTAGCATCAACATAAGATAACGCTCTGTTAACATTAGAAGTGTGTGCTGAAGTTTGTCATCCGCCACTCTAAATGGTCAAGGATCAATGGATTTTGATTGGCTCTCTGTGTTTCAAGTTAAAATGGTTGTCATCGTTCTTCTTTTACAACAATCGAAGCAAAGTTTTGAACAATTTTTGGAGTTTTTGTAGTCTTTGAATTTTAGTTTTTGACATTTAGAACAATTTTTAAGACCATCTTTATCAATATAGTTGTCGACATTAGTGTGAAAGCTCTTCACATCAGGAAATTCTCCATAACTTTTATCTAACTGTTTGGTCGTTCACACTCTGTTACTCAGAGAACATTTAATTCCACTTAATTTTCACTCTCATCATCCTTTTTTCCTCCAGTTATTGTTTTCAATTTCATGCTTCTTGCCGCTGTCTTCCATCGAAAGGCCTTTAGCGGCCGCTGATTGATGATTTGGGGATCTCCGATTGTCCCGTATCTCCTCCACTCACTCACACACGCTGCTTTCTTCCTCTGCTTTTCTCCATCTCTTTCTCCCATGCACGCACTCATCTGCCCTCCTGACAGTCTTCTCTCTGGTGCCGGATCACGGTGAGTACTTCCTGTGGTCATGTGACCCAGTGGAATCAGCTGGCCAATTATCGACACCCGTTACTCCCGTTTTCCTGGCAATCGCAGTATGTCGCTGCTGAATCGCAAAATATGTCGCGAAGAGTATGCCATGCATGAATGATCAGCTGCGAGTTGGGTTTTTGGCTGGAACTTGTATCCTTCTGTTCAAAAGTTTGGAGTCAGTATGATTTTTTTTTTATATTCTGACATTTTTGGTGTTAACGTTTGTGTTTTTAATGTAGAAAACGGCAATATCATGAATTCTTACTGCAATTTACATACATGTTTAAATAGAAAACATTTTTTAGGCTATTAATTAATCTTCAGTTATCTCATGATCCTTCATATTATTGTCAGTGTTTAAAACAGATGTTTAATGTTTCATTTCAACTGATCTATTTTACAAGCGCTCATAAACTATTATTGGAAAGCTACTATTGTAGCAATATACATACCACTTTTGATCATTTTAATGGATCATCTGCATTAAAGAATACATTTTTTCCTCAATAATATAAGTAATAAATCGTACTGATGCCAAATATTTCAGTGGTAGTGTATTACCTGCCAGTATTGACAGCCCTGCCTTGCTTCGGTTTTTCTCCTGAAACCCGCTAGCGAGGATTTTCAACCCTTCAGTTGTCTGCAGCTTTGTACAGGGACGTTTTACTGCTTTTTAAGACCTCTTCACAGTAAATCTGAATTTCTGCCACAAGCCACATTTTCAAATAATAAACACTTATTATTTGTCTAATGTTTTGTTTTTTTGTTTATTATTTGTTTGTTTGATTTGGTGAAAATTATCCAAAGAAGAAAAAGCGGACACAAAAATGTAAAAAATAAAATAAAATAAAAAGTTATGCTGCACTGCTCTGTCCAGTGACTATACAGTGTGAGCAGCTTTCGCACCAGACACAGAAGGTGCTGCCCTATGAAATCCATTCATTTCAATGGCACAATTTGTTGCTGGAATATTTTTGTTCTTTTTGTTTTGTAAATACAGTTCAACAGGTTAAATCATTTGGTTTCAGGCATTTCTTTTGTGTGAGTTTGTATGTTTTGTTTTATTTTATTTGGTTTATTTTTGTAAGTTTCCTTTTAAAATAAAAAAAGTTACATTCAAATTAAAATAAGTTGAATCCAGTAGTTTTTGTTTCTTAACAAATTATCAATATCAACACAATTTTTGGTTGTTGTAGTATTTTGTGGCAGTTTGTCCCATCAGACTTGTTGTGAACAGGCCTTTAGACTTTTAACCTGTATGTTGTTTGTTTGTTTGTTTGTTTGTTTGTTTTTATAAGCTGTAGCCTCTCCAAGCTACCTTGTGACCCGTAATCACTCTTGCTTCCATGTTTCTTTTTCTTTATAGCCATCTAATATCTTTACTCTTTATTTTTTCCAGGCCGCTTGCAGACAGCGAGAAGCTTCCGGTGAGGACCCACCGTCCAGAGGTGCTGAAGAGCCCTGCAGAGGATAGGGATGACGACACCGTCCCACAGGAGACCAAGAAGAAGAGCAGCAAGGATAAGAAGGAGAAGAAGAAAGACAAGGAGAAAGACAGAAAGGTCAGATTTTTTAGAAATCTAAAGCAAACTTCTGTAGTTAAGCATCATGAGCAAGTTTTAAATACTCAAATGAGATGTAAATATATGTTTAGTTTAGGAATGCACCGAATATCTTCACAATATATAGCCACAGAACAATCCATTTTCGGTTTTCGGTCAAAAGATTTTTATTACGGAAACAACATGGCCAAAACAGTATGTTTCGATGACGCAAACAGAAACCGTGGCCAGCACGTGCCTTTAGGAAGCAGCATGTCCACGGTGTGTCTATTCCATCTATTCGGATCTTCTGCCCCTCATTGCGACTGTACTCAATCCACGATATGAAGACCATTATTGGATGTGGAAATAAAGCAGGGTGCATGCGAAATGATCCAGACTGCGATGGATGCGGAGAACCCGCAGAGCATCGCACCGCTCAGGAGAGAGAGAGAGAGATCAGTGCCTGGTTGCATGAAAGTCCTTCCAAGTAATTTAAGTGAAGGGTGGAAAAATCCCTGAGGTAAGGGATTTCATTAAGAGCGTTGTAACGAACTTCTTAACTTTCACCCCTACCTAACCCTTATGAAAATTAACCATGTTTTTACTATAGTAACCATAGTTTAAAAAAAACAAACATTTTAAGTAAAACCATAGTAACCACAAAATGTTCTAAATTTATTTAATTTTGTAACTTTTTAAGATTAGTGTATGCGATTGCAATCTCTTGATTATAGTAAGGTTAGCACAGTCATAGCCATAAATGGACTGGTGCTAATAACTGGCTTAAGTTCTTTCAGTGTTTTGGCTTTTCGCCTTGCTTTCCTCTTTGCAGATTTTCGGTTTTGGCCAAGATTTTTCATTTCTGTAATTTCCCTAGTTCAGATGTGCATTTTTTGCACACAAATCTGAATATATTTGAAGTCGCTAAAGTTTTTGACATTAGAGCCAAAGGTTTTTACTGAGGACATGTCTTTTTATCTCCGTTTTTTTATCACTCCATAATTCAGAAAATACTGTGAACAAACAAACAAAAATGCACTTTCACCATTTTTTTAAATGTGTATAATCTGGCTAATCATTAGGAAAAAGTACTTTGGTAGAAACCTTCAGAATACAGATATTAATAAAAAGGTTAGGAGATTTGTTAAGCTTAATTTATTAAACTTTATGACTTATGATTAGGACCAGACAGAATCTGCTGACATGTTTTCCTTTTTCTGCAAAGAATTCTGTAATAAATCTGCAGATTGAAGCTTAATGATTTAGGGAGTACCATAACTAAAAACGTAAAATATGAGATGAAAATATAATGCATTTTTGAAAATGTAATGTTTACAATGCAAATCCAATTAGATCGACTTATTTGGTTAACAAAGCAAGTCTTTCGTACAATATATCTACTAAAACACAGAAAATGTTACTTTACAAACTGTAATGTACATGGATCATATGAACATTTTCATATTAGTCGATAATATTACTGAAATTAATTTAAAAACTGAATAAATATACATTTACACAAGTAAATCACAAGCTAAAAATCTGCAGATTTCTATACATGCAGATTTCGTGTGGGCCTACTTATGATTTATGAATACAGAAAACCACATTGTAATAATAATAAATATAAGAATAATAAGAATAGTTTAAAAAAAGGATAAATAAAACAAGAGATATTGCATATTCAAATATAATTTCATACATACATACATACATATTGCATATTCCTTCACAAAATCTGACCTAATTAAATCAACCCACTGATGAGTATGGAGGTTATGTTTAAGCCCTTATGCACCAAAAATGGATCCCACCTCTTAGAAAACCACATTTAAAAATGTTTACTGTAATTAAAATCTGCAAAAGAAACACATAAAAGTGTATTTTCAATGTTTTCTTTACATTAAATTGGAAGAGCACTTTATGAAAAGCCCCAACATTTCTAAATTCATGTACGTGAGAACTATTTTTTTGCCTGCAGTGTATCTGCTTAATATTCATGTTGTGGTTTGGATGATTTGCAGAGGAGCAAGGAGGACAAGAAAAAAAAGAAGAAGCACAAAGATGTGGAGGAGGAGCTTCCTGAGTCCCTGCCCGAAGAAGTCGTCCAATCAGAGGAGACCAAAGAGGTGGCAGCTCCACCCACATCTGCTGATGTATGATTTGGTTTTGCACTAATTGTTACAAATGCCTGTCTTATGCTGGCTTCACACCAAACACGGAATTAAGTATTCAAGTGAGTAAACTACACCCGAAGTCAATGTAAATCTGCAAATTGAGGCAAATTATAACCGCACTTTGACAATTTTGTGGAATATTCAACGGAAATTCAGAATTTGCCTCAAATCACGTCTACCGTGAAAATTTGCTACCAAATATTTGAACTAGATTGAAAAATTTGAGTCTGAGTAAACTGGAGTGAGTGGTGTGGTGCTCCGCGTTTGGTGTGAACCCACCGTTTTTTCCCTACTCATCACTAACATTTGCTGTTTGCTTTTTTTATACTGCTTTGAAATATTCCATTACTTTGTTGAAACTTCAATTTGGACATCATTTTACTTTATACAGTTTAAATTAACAGTAAAGGAAGCAAGAGAGATTTATTTTTAGAGGCAACCTGCCTGCCATTTAGGGCTGTTTTATATTAATGGACTGTTAATTTAATCCATTGTGCTTTTTTTAAACTGATTCCTTAATTATTCTTTTTATAAATCAAATTAAATGTCTCGTCCACTTATAAAATTATTAAGAATTATGTTATATTAAGAATTGTATTTTGATATAAACATGGAAATGTGTGCATTTTTGAAGCTATATTTTATAGAAAGGTTAGAA
>CAIGQQ010037719.1:14164345-14190563 GCA_903798035.1 Danio albolineatus | reverse complement strand
TTCTTTCTTTCTTTCTTTCTTTCTTTACCATAAATTTAAACTTAAAAAGCTGTTTCAGATATCTAGGACATAACTTTTCATGCCAACATAAACAGTTGTGCTACTCTCTTCTTGCCTTTTTTAGATAACAATTTAAACAAAGTCTTATCTTCCAGAAAATACAGCACTCCTGTTTACCTTTTCAAATCCACCTTTCTAAGTGCAGGTTTTCAGATTTATTTATTTTTTTTTGCCTTTTTTTTTCTCTAAATGTGACAATCCAACGCCATCAAATCAACTTTTGTTCTCCGTCGTGATGTTGTCGATTCTGCATGCTTCATTCTGTAGACGGTCACTCTGGGGTCCCTAAGGACGGTTTGAAGAGCAGGATTGTCTTCCTCTGGCCGGTGTGTTTTAATGATGCGTGTTTGTTCACAGGTAGTGACGGTGGCCTCATCTGCTGCTGTCGACTCGAGCTCTGCAGCCGCTCTAGAGTCTGACCCGGAGGAGCTCAAAGACATGGAGCCAGACGACACTGTGAGTCCTGCACTACTGCTTTACTTTGGCTGTATTTTTTTGTGCGTGTTGTTCTGTTCGTTTTCCCAGTACTGGTTTGTGGCTGGAAGGGCATCCACTGTGTAAAACATATGCTGGAATAGTTGGCAGTTCATTCTGCTGTGGGGACCACTGATAAATAAGGGGCTAAGCCGAAGGAAAATTAAAGATTGAATGAGTCCTGTTTGTTCCACCAATAGTGGTGTTTTTAGTCTGTTATTAATAAACATATCACAAGATATAAACTAATTGACAGAAGTCTTATCGTTGATTCCAGTTTTAGAGCAACAAATAATAACTTCTAGTTGATCATTTGGAAAATTTTAAACATTGCAATTAGCTAATCGCAAGAGGCTGCAATATGAAATACATATTATTAAACTTTCCCCACACAGAGCAAATGCATGACTGCCGTCTGTGTTTGACAGCATTACTAGCCAATTGAGTGAGCACACTTTCGTTCTGCCCAATCAGAATTGCACAACCGAACTTTGCGGTTCCTGTAAAAAAAAAAAAAACAGGAATGTACGGATGAGTGGGATGATGACATCTGCTGCTTCAGAAGCATTAATAGACTTATTAATATCAAAGAAAAACAGCATGTCGGCAATATGGGAACATTGTGGTTTCAAAGTCACAGACGCCAAACAAAACCAGGTAATTTGTAAGAGCTGTCGAAGAATTGTTGGCATAGCATGAGGAAATACAACAATTAACCCCTAAAAAAGCTCCACAGGCGGCTGAATGAGGAGCGCCTTGCTAAAAAGTCAACTAAAGTATTGCCAGTGCCCCTCAATCTAGTAGCTAGCAACAGAAAAGTACAATTTCAGAGTTGTTTGCTATTATAAGTTGATATCTTTTCAGTTCTTTTTTTTAACTAACACACTGCATTTTAGCAGTTGAAGCTACAATATAGATTATAGCTGAAGCTTGACTACAAAATTAAATCACAAATCAAATTGCAATTGCAATATCTGTCAAAATAAATTGCAATTAGATATTTTCCCCAAATCGCACAGTCCTAATCTGCAGAGCGGATGGCAACCTTAACAGCTTGAAGTATTAAGACATTTGTGCCGCCCATTACATTACCAACCACTGGAAAGGGCAAATTCTTTTGCAGTATAGCACTTCTTGTCGTACTTCAGTCTCCACATCAAAGTTCCTCAAAAAGCAAAGAAGGTCAAGGTGCTTCAGGATTGGCCTGCCCAGTCACCAGACATGAACGTTATTGAGCATGTCTGGGGTAAGATGAAGGAGGAGGCATTGAAAATGAATCCAAAGAATCTTGATGAACTGTGGTAGTCCTGCAAGAACGCTTTCTTTGCCATTCCAGATGACTTCATTAATAAGTTATTTGAGTGATTGCAAAGATGTATGGATGCAGTCCTCCAAGCTCATGGAAGTCATATACAATATTAATTCTTTTTCCACTGCACCATGACTTTATATTCTATACTGTACATTATTTCTGTTAAGTGACAAGACTTTTGTCTAAGCAAAGTCAAACCTTACTGTCCTTATTAAATAATTAAAAATCAGAGGCCTTTGCTACCAAATTTTGCCACTTTTGATACCAAATGATCAACTAAAAGTCAAGATTCTAGGATAGACGACAAGAATTTTGTCGAGTAGTGTATATTTTTAATAAATATTATTGATGTATTGCATAATAAAATTTTCATTACATTACAGTTTCAAATTTAAATGTGAGTGTAGTTGCATTTTACATAAATTAAAGGTATAAATAAAAATAAATTAGTATTTTTAACATTTAATTTATATATAAATATTTTAATCATTCTTATTTTTTTGGAAATAAACATGACATGTTTAAAAATAAACCAAATAATAAATCAAATAGTTCCATTCTCTTAAGGCACTATGACTGGTTACTGCAAAACATAGGTTCTGTATTCTTCAGTTTTATATTGGTCATCCAGATGGCAGTCATTTGTAATGCATCATGAGATCGTCAGGTCAAATGACACGTTTCTTTGTCTTTTTCTTTGACGTTTCCTTGTCAACTTTTTGTTTTAGATCAAGACCTTATTGGTAAAAATGCAAGCCAGTGTGCTAGGTAAGGGATTTATGTTTTGGATTTCCTGTTTAGAAATCATCTAAACACAAGAAGAAGAAGCAGAAGAAGGAAAAGGAGGAGAAGGAGAAGAAAAAGAAGAAGCGTCACCACCACCATCACCATCACAGTGACGCCGGTGCAGAGGATTCAGTGCAGAACGGCACCGTGGAAGACGAGGAGCCACTGCCGGTCAGTGTCTCAATAACAAAACAATCCCACAAGGCCAGTAATTTCCCATGTAGGACTCCCTATATTACACCTGCTATTAAGATTCAACTTTATCAAGCTAACCAAAGATGGAAAACACTAAATACTGGTGTAAAAGGAGTGTTCAATTTCCTGTTCATGTGTACTTTAAATGAAATCACACTCGTGGCCTAAATGCATTGATCGTGTACTAATCCAACCTCCGTCTCATTTCAGCCTATGTCCAACTACTCTCTGCTGGCTGAGAACTCCTACATCAAGATGGTGAGTGTTTTGTCGGGCTCCAGCATGAAGCGCAGGCTGTAATTAAGATGAACTGAGCCTGAGACAGGACTGCTGCTGCTGTTTTTGCTGAAGCAGCTCAGTGCTTTAAGTGATTCTGGTCTGTAGGCTGTGAATGATGTGCTGTTGTTGTTGTGTGTCTCTGTGTTTTAAGATGAAAGAAGATGCTGATCAGGTAAACACAGGAACATCAGTACTGTTGGTGCTACTAACTTGCTGTGATGCAGACTTTACTCACAGTAGAGCCATATATAAATATAAGCACATGTTATGAAAACAAAGCTGAGAGGTCAGTCTGTTATGTTCCACCGAAATGGACGTGTCTATGTAACTTTTTGTAATGGGGTTATTTAGAAAGGTATAATTTTATATTGTTTTGTTTATGTAGAGCTCATTTGCATTATACATTTATGCACTACAATTAAACTATACATCATTTTGTTTATAAATTATATACTGATTTGTTTACATATGAGTTGTTTATGTAAGGGTTAATCAACGGCTTGCCGTGCATTAAAGGATTTTAATGCACGACGTGGAGGCAAAGGACCACACGATGTGCAGCGGCCGTTGATTATCCCGCTTATTCCATGGTCTGTTGCCAAGGTAGGCCTAAGTTTAAAATAGTTTTGCTCTTTGCAGCGCAATATTTGCCGAATTTTTGTCAGTTTTTACATGATCGATTTTCTAGTCCCTCCACTGAATCAGCTGTGACAGGCTGACAGGCAGGCAGACAGAGAGAGAGGGAGAGAGAAAGCATGTGCGTGCAGTTTATATCTGCTAATATAAGATTAGTCCGATCACAGGTGGACAAATAAGACATTCTCAGTCACACCTGGAGTGTGTTTCCAGTCACATTCTTAGGCCCCGTTTACACTAGTGCGTTTTCGTTTTAAAACGCATAAGTTTTGCTACGGTTACGCCATCCGTCCACACTACGCCGGAGTTTTCGAGGTGCGAAAACGGAGCGTTTTGAAAACGCTGGAGACAGCGTTTCCATTCTAAAACGCTGCTGTTGCGTTTCAGTGTGGATGGAGGGAAACGGATATCTTTCAAAACAGAGGCGTGACTGCTGAGATTCGCTACGTGATTGGGGATTTGGGTCATTGCGTATCCTTCCCTTATTCGTCAAGCGCACATGGCTATGACTTCACCGGCAGACGGCAGACCAGTCTTCACTGTAAACACGGCATTTTCGATAGCCATGGATGTTTTATATTCATTTGTTACTTTAAGTAACAACTCGACCTCGTCGTCTGTCCACTAAAAGACCTCTCTTGCTTTCTTTGCCATCGCGTTCATCGTTCCTCCAGCGTTTGTTGACTAACAATAACCAAACGCCGAGCGAGACACGTGCTTCCTGTTTATACTTAACCGCGCATGCTCAGAGTGCGCGAATGGTGCGCGAATGGTCACGTGATATACGTTTCTGGTGGAGGGAGATCTGTTGAGATCCACTAGTGTGGACGCAGATCGTTTTCATGCTAAAACGCCGTTTTTAAACTAAAACGCACTAGTGTAAACGGGGCCTTAGTCACACGTTTCTTTTGTCTACTTTCTACCGCTTCTCTGACGAGGGAGGATCTGTATATTGGCTTTGTCTTGACAAAAAGGGCTACAGTATAGCAGAATTTCCACGATTTACATTTCATAATAAACATACAAATCTTATAAAAGGTACCATATAAATTAAATACGCATTTTCAAGTGTATTCTAGAGTCTTTGAAGCAGCCAAAGTCTATTTCAGAAATCTGCTGTTAAATATAGGTAAAGTTTACATAATGAAAAAACATCAGGACAGGTCGGAGAACATTCTGCTTTATTTATCTTCTTTAAAACAAAAGCAATCAGCCAAACACGCAGGATCGGTGTGATTATTACATTATTTACGGTCATAAATTAATTCTGAAACTTACTTGCGATCGGTCAAAAACACCTGAGAACAAATTATATAGGTTAAAATGTCCAGAGACTGACCGTTAGATACACCAAAGATTAATTATATATCCCGTTTTAACAACAGAGATGCAAGAGATTAGATCCAGCCGTGGGTCTTGAGGTGGTCTGGCCGACATAAAGCTTCGCTCAAGGGGAGCCGTTCGCAGAGCTGCTGCTGACCGCCTCAAGCTTCCAACAATTTTAAAGATGCGCTATCCATGCACACAAACTGCCGATTTGACTTTAAAATAGCTACATTCTTGCTTGAAAAACTCTTAAAACTTAATTTTGTGGCGTAGTTTATGAGTATTTTCCTAATTTTGCGGATTTCCCGTCCGCCATAAATATCCCTCATCAGTTTCATGCGCAGCACATGCGAGTTGCTATAGTAACTGTAAACGTTTGGGAGAAGCACATTTATTTCGAACTGTGATCAAAACTGACTGGAACTTCCTGTGCGTTTTAACGAAATATACCACACCCTCCAGCCAATCAGAATCAAGAATTTCAGCAGACCATGGAATAAATACGTATATAACAGGGGTTGAACGTCTTCAATCAAACAAAAGATGCAAATGTTTTGCAACACGCCACAATTTTGCGATTTTATTTGTTGGACAAATATATCCATATTCATATTTCATCGCTCTTAACACATTGCAAAAACAATCCAGCATTACCAATGACTTATTTTACTGCAAAACAAATGCATTGTCAACACTTTCATTTTGATAATAATTAGGCATGGGACGATTACTGTTTTCAAGGTATACAGCGGTTTGGAAAAGTCAAGGTTTTAAAACTGCCAAATTTTTTTGTAATACCATTCTCAAGGTATTATTTTATTCTTTTTTTAAAATAATTCTGTTTAATATCCAAAGATGTTGTTTTAAATTGTAAAGACAATACCGTGAAACTGAGATTTTTTTTTACAAAGGTTATCATACCGTCAGAATCTTATACCGGCCCATGCTTAGTAATAATGCAAGATTAGCACCCGGGATAATTTTACTGCTAAATAGATGCAGTCAAAACATTTATCACTGCACGTTCTAGTAATAATGTAACAGTGACTGATATTTTAGTGCAGAAGTCATGCATACGTCGTCAGCAGACAGATTGATGTGAAGTCATTCATAACAACTTAAGACAAAGGCTATAACGTTAAGCCATATTACACTGTCAGAGACTTGCTCAGAATCATATTTTACTTCTGTGATGGTACGCTCTAGTAAGCTGCTCAAAATCCTGAGATTTTTAGAAGTTTCCTCACTGCACATCTTCACCGCGTTCACCGGGGATGATATTTACACGCGCTGTAAAGTTTGTCACACCTGCGTGGCTGAGCTCTCCACGGTTTCAGTGTTCATTCACAAATATGTCCATGTCTGCTTTTCGCAGAGGGCAACAGCCAATCACATTACTTTTCCAGGGTTGCATAAATGTGATTGGCTAGCATCTGCTTTAGGACATTTGCATGGAGTGGCGTCCATTTGATGATTTAAAGTCTACTCAAAGTTCACGTGAGTCTTTGACACTGACATAAGAAAAATAACATTTGAAAAATTACTCTAAATAGTCCGAGGACACTTTCATTGAGTGAACCAGCTTCGTTTGTAAAGCTGCATGTAGTTCAGAACAAACCACATGATCAAAAAGCATCACAGCAGAGCATTAAAGTCGACCAGTCAACTAGTTGTTGCAACCTAAAGTATATAATAGTAAATTAATCTACTATGCATGTATATTTGTATAATTGTAATATTTTTATGGTCTTATACTGTAATTGAATTATATGTTTGTGTAACTAAATTAATATATATTGCCATAATTTATTTATTATAATATAAATGTAGTAGATTTATCATATAATTTAGTGTTTTTATATATATAAAAAAGTACATTTGTGTAAACATGCACATTTGTATTATTTATATCATGTTTTATATTATACATTTAAATTATGTTCTTAAGATGTATAAACGTTGAAGCTGAATAGTATCGCAATAAAAAAAAAAGCATTTTCACCTGCAAGATCACAGATTGAGGAACCCTCACATATAGATCTACACATCATTTTGAAGGAACTGTATCCCTCAGTCTTGTGTTTGTTAATGTCAGATTAAACACTATGGCGTCTACTGTGACTAATATCTGCTGAGTGCTGAAACAGATCTGGATTCAAACTCTTCTTGTTAAATACACTTGTAAAGCTGATGATGATGACAATGATACTCTCTTTGCCCTGTTTTCCTCTTCGCCGTCTTTTCCTTCTGTTCTCGGTCAGCCGTGTGGTGTTGCTGTGATCTCCACAGATTGCCCTATTTATTCGTTTCGGAATCATGAAAGTGTTTTTCTCTTCTGCAGGTCTGTGACATCCAGGGCAACCACCAGGACGAGAGTAAAGTGGTGGTGTCGGTCATCTTCGAGAACAAGAGCGACAGCTTCCTCAAGTCCATGGAGTTCAATGTGCTGGATTCGCTCAACTCCAAACTGCAGCGGCCGGACGGAGCAGGACCTCACGACGGCCTCACCGTCCCCTTCCAGCTGCCGCCAGGTCGCTGCAGTCTTCATTTCCTTGACCAATCATATCATTTTGGCTATATATTTTTTTTGTCAACAATAGGTTTTAGTGACTGAAAATAATAACTAAAATAACAAAACCGTTTAATAAAAAAAATTATTAAATAATGCAATAAATAAAATAATAAATTAAAAAGTTCAGTTAAAAGCCCTGCTATACTTCAAATTAAATCGAAAAAAAGACCTGAAACAACATGATTTTGAACAAAATCTGGCCAAAACAGTTCATATTGAGTTTGTTTTCGCAGTTTAAAGCAATAATTCCTGAGGGAGTTTTTTTTCCTAAACATTTTTGAGCTGCTATTGGTTCGTGACGATTAGGCAATCGCTGGTTGTCTCCTGTAACTCTGCTTTTGACGCGCTTCACATTGGTTCAGAGTCAGTCAGAAGAAAAACATCCAGCACAACAACACCAAGTTAGCAACAAGAATAAACTGGAGGGTTGATCCAGAGCTAGTATAGATTTACTCTGAAGGTTTCACGCACTGGATGTGAAGCACAGCCACATCGCGCCGTGTCTGATAAAGCCCTAAACATTGTTCTTTTTGCCCTCCAATGAAGAAAAAGAAGAACTTTGTTTGAAGTGTAACAGGGCCTTAAGGATGGACAATACTGATATCCAGGCAGAATGAATGTCCTGTATTAGAACTACCTACACATTAGTTTTGACCATTTTTAAATTTTGTAGTTTACTACTGTTGTTAAAATAAAACTCCTGTAACCATGTCATCTAGCAACTTTTTGCTAACAAAACAACTTTCTGATTGCAAATTTACATCAATGTATTTTTCAAAACCAGGGTTCCCGCGGGTCCTTAAAAAGTCTTAAATTAAAATCCGGGAAATTAAGGTCTTAAATTGTCTTAAATTTACCGTAAAGTTGCTGTAGGTATTAAATTTTTAGCTGGTGTGTTTAATGATGATAGGAAAGCACAGTGGTCCACCGTAAAACATCTAATAGTTGATCAATTTAGTATGTGTGAAACAGGAGTGAAATGACAGTCTCCGTGATTTATTAGCTTATTACGGTAGGTTGCTACAGACGCTGATGTCGGTCTGCACATGCGTGCTGCCATTACAAGCGCGGCCGGTTGTCGTGGTGAGGTGACCATGGGACTCAAAGCCGTCGAGTCGCACATGAAAGGAGAAAAGCACCAGTGGTACGTTCCAGCAGCTAATCATAGCAGGTCCAGGTTAATCCTTGCATTGTTTGCAGCTCGACCTAAGTTCAGTTACTAGTTCGTGGTCATGTTACTAGTTCAGACGCGACGCCACCTCACAGTCGGCTATAACAAGTTTCACTTCACCGCCAGACACCCAAAAGTCAGAGGTACTGTGAGTTCTCCATACCAGGGGTTTTCAAACTTTTAGGACACAGTGGCCCTTCCAGCTGCAACCCATCCCTGGGAAACATCCATACACATTCATTCACACTCATACACTACGGACAATTTAGCCTACCCAATTGACCTATACCGCATGTCTTTGGACTTGTGGGGGAAACCGGAGCACCCGGAGGAAACCCACGCAACCACGGGGAGAACATGCAAACTCCACACAGAAATGCCAACAGACCCAGCCCGAGGCTCGAACTTGCAACCTTCTTGCTGTGAGGCGAATGTGCTACTCACTACGCCACTGTGGCGCCCAATTGAATAACCTATTCTAAAGAAATTATGAAATTTTGGGGTCTTAAATTGTATTTGTTGAGGTCTTAAAAAGGTCTTAAAAAGCATTAAATTTTACTTTTAAAATGGTGCAAGAACCCTGAAAACAACATATTCAGTGCAGCTCTCCTTGCTGGACAAAAGGAGGTGCATGCCTTCACTGGTGGTGTAGTAACTAATACATATTTACAGGCTGTAATCATAATTTGAAGGTAGTGACTTCATTACATATTCAGTTCATGTTTATTTCTATAGTGCTTTTACAATGTAGATTGTATCAAAGCAGCTTTATGTAGAAGTTCTAGTAAAGTCCAGATCTCAGAGTTGAAGTTCAGTTTAGTTCAGTGTGGTTTAATTTCACTGCTAATTTCACAGTTTTTTTATTATACAACGAAAACTACAATAAAATGACTGCTGTGGACGTTCTAGTATTCTGACTGATTCTCGTGTTTTGGCAGGGGTGTCAAATGAGGCCCGTTTCGTATTCTCGGTACAGAGCATCGTCATGCCGCAGAAACTGAAGGGAACCCTCACATTTATAGTTAAGGTGAGAAAATGACGTACGTTTGCATACGCTTTCAGTGTAAGAGTTAGTGTTGTTGACGTTTGTGTTTCTTGTTTTTCTGGAACAGACGGATGAATCCTCCACTCATGAGAAACTGGACTTCAAACTGCACTTTACATGCACGTCATACCTGATCACCACTCCCTGTTACAGGTGAGGATGAGCTTCCACAAAGCGTGTCCGTCTGTATTAATTTGTGTTTTTTTTTTGTTTTGTTTTTTGAATATTTCTTCACTTTTATTATATGGTGTATGGACTCTTTTCACTAGACTGTTATTGTGCGTTTAACGGTCATCATAATCTTAAATCCTTGAAAGAATATTTAGTTTTTTAAAAAGACGTATGAACATTTATGCATTTATTTATGTATTAAATCATATTTGCATCAGATTACTAAAAATGAATTGCCACTTATGCGAGGTGTTTCTAACGCAGCATCTATTGAAGGACAGTAAATCTGACATTATTCTGTCTTCTGGTTGCTGACATCAGTCTCACACTATTTGTTTTCTTTTTCTGAAAGTCTTGATAACGCCATCGTGCCATTTTTCTTTTATTATTTCAGCATATAGGATTGTAAAAAAAATATTTATTGTACTATTAGATTCACTGCGCTCTAAGTTTACTCAGCTATGGCGACTTCTGCTGCTGAGAAACCCGGAAATGTGAAAGGGTCTATTTTCTTTGTACAGTTTTTTAAAAATGAATATTACCATTATTATTACCAATATTATGTAATAATAATATTTAACGTAAGAACATATTAATGTCATATTAATGTATATTATATTAATATATTACAAATTAAAAAAATTATAACCCTCAATTGCTTACTATTTGTTATTTAGTAGTAGCATTAGTAATAGGCATTAGTTTAGGCATTAGTAGGGCCACACGGAATCTGCACCCGCAGAATTCCGCAGATTTTTGCAGATTTTTAACCCAACATTGATTCTGTTTACTTACTTGAGTAGATGTGTGTAAATTTATATTTAATTATTTTTTTAATTAATTTCAGTAATAATATTGACTAATATAATAATATTCATATGATTTATTTACAATTCAGTTCGTAAAGTAGTATTTTCTGTCTTTTAGTAGAGATTTTATATGAGGATTGCTTTGTTTACCAAATAAAGTGGTTCTAGTGGGATTTTGCATTGTAAATCAAATAAAAGTAAAAAAAAAATGTATTACTTTTTATTTCATATATTAAGGTTTTAGTTATGATACTCCCAAAATCATTCTGCATAAATCCAGAAAAAGCAAAAAATGTATGTATGCATGTATGTATGTATGTATGTATGTATGTATGTATGTATATATATATATACACATTTGAGGTATTTATGTACTGCACACACGGAGAACTTGCTAGTTCATACTACTGAGCTGAAACAACACAATTCTTGCTATTTTTGGGACAACTTAATTGTTTTAATTTCACTCCACTTAAATTTGTTACGTTAACTTAATCTATTTGTGTTGGCACAACATTGGTGAATTGTGTGGAACCCAGCACTTTTTACAGTGCTGCGTACATTCACTCTGTATTCAGTCCTATTCTACTTCAAGTACAGTAAATGTAAGAGTTTTATTAATATTTCTTGTTTACTCTATTTAGTATTTTTTTTAATATTAATACTCAGTAGTAGCATTTGTTCTATTCAAACTTTCTTCTTTTCTTTTATGTTCGTATGTTTGAACATTTTTTAATAATGAACAAGTTAATAATTATTGTTTTATTGTTAGTTATATATTGGATTAGGGCTGTTTGTAATCGTTTTAAACTTAATCTGTGCCATCAGCCTGTGATTTAATGTGATCTTGTGTTTTTCAGTGATGCATATGCAAAGCTGCTGGAGTCGGGCGACCTGAAGGGCAGCTGTCTGCGGCTCGAGGGGGTCAACATGCCCTTCCACCACCTGCTGGCCAGGATCTGCTTCCACCATCACTTCTCTGGTGTGCTGCCTTCACCGAGACACGTCTAATCATTCTACAAATATGGAAAACATCCCATTAATCGCTTTCTCTTCTCGCTGTTGCAGTTGTGGAGAGGATTGACTCCTGTGCCTCCATGTACAGCAGGTCCATCCAGGGTCACCACGTCTGTTTGCTGGTCAAAAGTGTGAGTTTTGTACATCAACATTTAAACTACTTTAAAGTGATGCACCATATATTTACGACCATATCCCAGAACTGATCGGGGTAACAGATCAGGCATGTTACCCGAGGGTGGAGGGTGGAGGGTGGAGGTTTTGGCGCTATATGGCGGAGGGGTGTCGCAGACTAAAGTGAAGAGGGTTGGGGAATGGGAAGTCACGGAAGAAAGCGAGTGGACAGGAGAGGAGGGCGGTTAAGGAGGGGGATCGGTAAACGTGCCGATCCCGCGTGTTCTGGCACAAATTAAGCCCTGGTTGTGTGCTAAATTTTGAGAAAAAGATATCATTATCAGCCTGGTAAGAACATCAACGATCAACCGGTAAATTATGCATTATCTCCGCTAATTACGTGATTCCTAACAGGCTTCTGTGAAGATTTGTACTTATTGCTCTATATCCCTTGTGTATTGTTGAAATTTACTACCCTTTCATTATGTTAGGGGTTATTTTTGCCCCATTGACTTTCATTATAACCACAGTTTTTTGATCGCAGAGAAATTACAGCATATAATCACGCATTCTTGATTGCTGGTGGTTTTCCCTGTTGGGAAGAGGGAAAATTCTGCCATTTTTAATGTTAATCATCAGTTGGCAGCATTAACCCTATAGATTTGCCTGTGCAAAACACAGGTGGTGTAAAACAGCAGATTGCAGTGTGCATGCATAAGTCCAATTACTATGTTCTGATAGCTGAGGTGCTTATCTTGATTTTCTCAGACATATCAAGGTAAGTGTGCAAAGGTCTCTTACACTCTAACACACGGGCCCCGTTTACACTAATGCGTTTTCGTTTTAAAATGCAAAAGTTTTGCTATGGTTACGCCATCCGTCCACACTACGCCAGAGTTTTCGAGCCCCGAAAACGGAGCGTTTTGGAAACGCTGGAGAGGCCATTTTCATTCTAAAATGCTGCTCTGCTGCTCCGTCTCAGTGTGGATAAGGGGGGAAAATGGAGGCTTCTGAAAACGGAGGCGTGGCTGCTGGACACAGAAATGGGAGCGTCGTTGACCGCACTATTGTCTGTTTTAGGCGCTATTGTGCAGTTAAACTCTGCCTTTTTTACTACAACAGCTGCATATATTCGCAAGAGGCAAGCTATTGTTCGAGTACTCGCTAATCGCTCCACTTTCAAGCGGTGTAAGCCCTATTTAGGATGCCGGTTTTGGGTAAGCGTTTGTTGACTAACAATAACCAATCGCAGAGCGAGACACATGCTTCCTGTTTATACTTGAACGCGCATGCCCAGAGTGCGCGAATAGTCATGTGATATACGTATTTGGTGGAGTAGTGTGGACGGAGATATGTTCAGAAATGCAGGATGAAACGCTAGTGTGGACCCGGATCGTTTGCATGCTAAAACGCCGTTTTAAAACTAAAACGCACTAGTGTAAACGGGGCCACAGACTATACTCCATTTAAAAGCCAGAAACTAAGCTTTTTTTGCACTGCAACTGTTGATCAACAGTACAAATTGGTAATTTGACCTCTTCCCAACAGGGGAAAAACCCCAACAATCCAGATTCCATGATTATATGGTGTCATGGCTTTGCTATCAAAACATGTGGTTATAATGGAAGTCAATGGGGCAAAAACAGCCACCAACATAATGAAAGGGTAGTAAATTTACCCAGTGTATTAAGTTTTTGAAAAATTTCTAAGTATTTTCCCAAAATATGTGTGAAAATAAGATTTGTCACCAAAAATCATTACATTTGCTGAAGCACGGAGGAAGTTGTGGCTAAATTAAGACTCAAAATCACCCCAGAGTGGATGAAAATATCCCTAACAGCACACAATGGTTAAATATCGACCATCAACTTCCACATATATCAGTTAAATGTTGGTTTATATTTCGGTTATTGTTATTGGTCACAATGTCTATCCCTACTTTTTTTTTAACATTCATGTTATTACGTTATTAGATTGTTATATTAGAATTAATCTCAACACTGACATTTAGCTGTAATGCTTGATTCACTTTCTGCAATAGCAGTCTGCTTTTGTCATAAACTTTTTTTTCTGGTGATCCATAGATCAACCAATACAGGTTGTCTCGCATCAGTGATATGTCCAGTAAAGGCAAAAAAGCGCAATCAAAAAACCTGTAGAAACCACGCTGCTCAGTTAGCCATTGTTTGTTTACTCTCTTGTTTGTGAAATTCAGTTGCTAATTCAAACATCTTTACAGCCTTTGAGTTGCGTCATGACTATTATGGTTATAAATACCAATGGTTCTGAAAACAGATTATTTGCTCTCACTGTTTTCAGGCCTACATTTGACAATCGTATGTTCATTTCATTTATGCTAACGCCACATCTCTGTCTTCCAGTCTGATCAGGCCGTCTCCATCGACGCCAAGTGCGACGAGCCATCGCTGCTGGGGAATGTGTTGGATGAGATCAAGCAGACCTTCTCCAAGTGCTGACTGTGACCCGCGGCCCTCAGCACCCCGAAACCCCCCCCTGACCCCCCTCGAAACCCAGCGCCAGAGCTGAGACTCGTGTTCCTCTTCCTTTGTATTTATTGGATCGGTCGTTCTGCTGTTCTTCTTTTAAGACCACACATTTCCAGCCCGTCTCTTGCCTTTGTTTGACGTGCATTTGGCTTTTCTGATCTCGCCCTTCATCCTCTTCCTCCGCTCATTCTTGTCTTTCCATTGTCTTAACGGTTCATGACGTCGGTCTTGAGACTGGATTTTTTTTTTTGGTCATTGTCGATGCTTGAGTTGTGTGCTTTGTTTTGTTTTTTTTTTCCTTTGTGTTGTTTGTTGCTTTTTTTTCCTGTCCTAATCTCCATCAGCGCCTTTCTCCGCATTAAACAGCGTGTCTGTCCGGGATTACAGCGTATGCGTCTTTGTCTTTTTCGAAGGTTAACCAGATTACCATGTCCCATCCTAACACTCCTAACCGCCTCTGAGCATGAACTAACGTCAAAATTCGGTTGCCCATTTCGTTGATACTGGTACACAGGGTTTCTTTCTAGGCCGTGTTTATAGTTGCAGCCCCACGTGATATCAAATGACGTTTCACTACTGTTTGTGTCCTGCATCACTACCTACAATAGGATATAAGTCACAAAAATGCACACTACTAAACCTTGCTCAGGATAATGGCGGTTAATGAAGTGACATAATGGGAAAAATCAAGTCTTTTATTTGACGTTTCTCCACCAGGATGAATAT
This sequence comes from Danio albolineatus, assembly GCA_903798035.1. Taxonomy (NCBI): domain Eukaryota; kingdom Metazoa; phylum Chordata; class Actinopteri; order Cypriniformes; family Danionidae; genus Danio; species Danio albolineatus. The sequence goes on along the minus strand of CAIGQQ010037719.1, from coordinate 14,175,363 downwards.
AAAATTGCTAGGTTGCTTGTTTTCTAAGAATAGTTTCTACTTCAGTTTATGAATAACAACAACTGTGTATATTTGATGTGTATGTGTGTATATATTTATGTATATATACCAGGGATCACCAATCTCTGTCCTGGAGGTCCAGTGTCCCTGCAGGGTTTACCTCCAACTTGTCTCAGAACACCTGCCTGGATGTTTCAAGTATACCTAGTGAGAGCTTGATTAGCTTGTTCTGGTGTGTTTGATTAGGGTTGGAGCTAAAATCTGCAGGACACCGGACCGCCAGGAACAAGTTTGGTGACCCCTAATATATATGCATGCATACATACTGTACATACATACATACATGTATATGAATTTAAGTATGAAATGATTATCACTAAACATATTCTGAAACAAAACATTGAATCCGCACACTGACAGTATCTCCCGTTTCTGGACAGTATTACATTAAAAAGATCCTTTGTGTGTCCTGTCTTAATATAATGCTGTTAAAGGGAGCCCAAAAACAGAAATGTGCACTTTCTCTGTCTGTATCACGTCTGTCAAACGCCTTCGCAACATCGTCATGCTTCTTCAGCTGTTAAAACTGCCGTCTTGTACATTTGCAGATTTCGACGAATCTCTTTTCTCTTTGTTTTTATTTGAATATACTGTCAAATGCCTTGTTTCCACAATAATGAACTTGTACTGACTAATTCAGGCACATGCTGTAAGTAATTCCTGTGTTTAACTGTCTGATCCAGCACGCTGTAGCGCTCGGTTGTAGGGACACAACCAAAAAAAATAGTGGTTTATCTGCTCACGAAACCTAACGTTATCCTGAGGGTAGCTTGCAAGTGTTTGCCATCGAAAGAGCGAGTTCAGCAACAAGAAGTGACTTGAGTGGCAGGTCAAAAGAACGTGGGAAAACAGCATCGATAGTGGTTTACAGGTCCTGGATGAAAAGCGACTGAAATTATTCAAAAGTCTCAATTTTGTGCTACAAGTCACTTTGAAATGTATAACATGCATGGGTAGGAATGTAAACTTTTGCCTACTTTTCTGTTTTTTTCGACTAATACATGAACACTTGCATAGAAAATCCCCTCATCATTCCTTGATTGTCGCGTTATTTTCTAGATTCGTTTTTTTTACGTAAAAGTTGGCTTCACCATATTACACCTTTTGATGTATTTTTATTTGTTACGAGTACATAAACTTCAAAACAATGTCTTGGAATGTTTTTAAAAAGTTGCATTTTGCATTAAATTATTATTATATATCTCAATATAAAAACACATATATTAATATAGGGGGTTTGGGGGGGATTAAGGGGGTCCGCATAGACATGAATACGTAGCTGTTAAATGTGATTCAAGTGAAGTGGCCCAGCTAATCTAATAAGGTTTTCCCTCTGGCAAAGGTATAGTGCAGATATTGCTGGATTTGGCTATATCATTAAATATACTCTCATTGCTCTTCGTTCGAAGGTACTGTCCAATTCCTTCATATGTATTTTCCGACTGTATGATGTAATATAATGTTTTAAGATGAATAAATGAGCTCAAAGAATGACCAATAATGTGCGAGAAGTGTTCTTCAGGAGAAGCCTGGAAGATAAATATGCTCTAGTTTTGTGTACCCATAAATTCATACATGCATATGTGTGCACTCACCGGCCACTTTATTAGGTACAACTGTTCAAATGATCTTTAATGCAAATTTCTAATCGGCCAATCACATGACAGCCACTCATGGTCAAGACGGACATGGTCAAGACAATCTGCTGATCATAAGAATGGGAAAGAAAGGTGTTTTAAGTGACTTAAAACCTGACATGGTTGTCGGTGCCAGACAGGCTGGTCTGAGTATTTCAGAAACTGCTGATCTCTTGGGATTTTCATGCACAACCGTCTCTAGGGTTTACAGAGTATGGTCCGAAAAAGAGAAAATATCCAGTGAGCAGCAGTTCTGTGGGCGCAAATGCCTCGCTGATGCGAGAGGTCAGAGGAGAATGGCCAGACTGGTTCCAGCTAATTGAAAGGCAACAGAAACTCAAATAACCACGTTACAACCGAGGTATGCAGAAGAGCATCTCTGAACGCACAACATGTCCAACCTTGAGGCAGATGGGCTACAGCAGCAGAAGACCACACCGGGTGCCACTCTTGTCAGCTAAGAACAGGAAACTGAGGCTACACACTGGCTCACCAAAATTGGACAATAGAAGATTGGAAAAACGTTGCCTGGTCTCACGAGTCTCTATTTGTGCTGCGACATTCGGATGGTAGGGTCAGACTTTGGTACCAATTGGGCATCATGTCAACGCCACAGTATTGTTGCTGACCATCCCTTTATGATCATAGCATACCCATCTGATGGCTACTTCCAGCAGGATAATGCGTCATCATGTCATGAAGCACAAATCATCTCAGACTGGTTTCTTGAACATGACAATGAGTTCACTGTATATGGCCTCCACAGTCACCAGATCTCAATCTAATCGAGCACCTTTGGGGATGTGGTGGAACGGGAGATTCCCATCATACATGTGCAGCCGACAAATCTGCAGCAACTGTGTGATGCTATCATGTCAATATGGACCAAAATCTCAGGAATATTACCAGTACCTTGTTGAATCTATGCCACGAAGGATTAAAGCAGTTCTGAAGGCAAAAGGGGGTCCAACCTGGTACTAGTAAGGTGCACCTTATAAAGTGTCTGGTGAGTGTATAACTACATGTTTGCTTTTGAAGATATACAGATGTTTCCTGTTTATAATCGTGTGTGAACAAGTCTATAAATAACATCCTTTCTTCTCTTCAATGGGTTGTAATAATTTACATCTCAGCAGTGTTAATGTGTTTATTACGTTTATGTTTTACATTTACTCTTTAATCCAAAGCAATTTAGATGATAGAATAAAATAAGCAGTTCAAATCAACAGAGATCAGCAGTATACAAATGCTTTTATGATAAGTTTAATTTTTTTCTGAGTATATGGAGAGCGTGTCCTACAGGTGGTTTGTCAAGCCCACTCACTGCACTAAAAAATGCACAGTTTTCCCAAAAACAGAGAATTAATAGGAAAGTGTCTGGTGAATACGGAGAGGAGACAGCATGTCCTACAGGTGGTTTGTCAAGCCCACTCATATGCGTGAAGCACACTAAATTGCACAATGTTAATAGTTGATTTTAAACATGCATATTGCTAAAAGCTACTTGATTTCTTGTTTACCTTTTTACTTAAAAGTTAATTTGAAGTTATTTTATAAATTATCCAGTTCTTAAGTCAAATGCAGTTGTGATGGATGGATGATGATGATATATTTGGATTTGGTTGATATATTTGGCCTATTTTAGGATAGGCCTACTTCATATATTTTCATAACACTGACAATTACCCCATATATAGTGCTGCTGAGCAATTCCAGTGTTATGAATGTGACATTTTCCCAGTTATGGGTTGCAGCTGTAAGGGCATCCACTGTGTAAAACATATGCTGGATAAGTCGGTGGTTCCTTCCGCTGGGGCGACCCCAGATTCATAAAGGGACTAAGCTGAAAAGAAAATGTATGAATGAGTGAGACATTTGCGGCAAAAACTTGAAACAAATTCACAGAGAATGTAGGTTTTATATTAATCAGTATATTGAAACATCTGTTTGTTTTGCAAAACAAAGTCAAAGGATCAGAAAAATATCAGTGTTTTACATTTAAATGAGGGAAATTAACAAATTACAGATGTGAGAACTTATACTTGTAGGAAATTCTGTGAATTAATCTCTCTTTTGGCTAATTTTATTATTTATTTATTTGATCAGGGATCGCCACAGTGGAATGAACCACCAATTTCTCTGGCAATTGTTTTACATAGTGGATGCCCTTTCATAAATGTTGGCTCTCTATAGAACAAAAAATATTTTTATTTGACCTTTATGAGGAAAAAGCCATGTTATGTGACAGATATAGCACTAGAACTGGCACTTGTGTGACTTCAGGATCTCGAATAAAATAGTTTGATGACATGGACGGACATTTTGAGTATTTTTACACGCCTAAACAAACGAAAGGGTTTCGCTGTTTTGGTGAAACCTTTTTTTTCATGACAAGACATTTGTCTCGAATTGCCCCGCTGTCATAAGGCGTCAACGTGTTTTTGTTGGCATTTGACTAGTGGTGACACATATTTAAACTATTTCCCGCAGTAGTTATGCTCGTTGGGTTAATCTGGTCAACATGCTCGCTATTGGTCGCGGGAGGCGCATTATGAGGGACGGGCTTTACATCTGCTGGCTCTCTGTCCTATAGAGAGGCTCTGGGGGAGGGAGAGATCCTCCACAAGCGGCCCTGGACTGCCTGTTTATTTACTAGCGGAACGCCTGATTAATTCAGCACGCTGAATATCGACGGCAGGTGCTTAGCGAGAGACTTCAAATGCCCGACGAGAACCGCAAATCCGCGCGGTCTGGCAGTCGTTGAGCGTAGTTTTGGTATCGAGTGGCTTTAGTTTGGTTTGTTCGCGACTCAACGAGCGGCGGCGGTTGTTAAAAAAAAACAAGCGAAGGAAAGTTGTTTGCGGCGTTATTTTGGATGCATGGTCGTTTGTTTTCGTAATATGGCTCAGCATGGACACCATCATGTCGCGAGTTCTCAAAAGGCTTTGATGTTGGAGCTGAAAAGTCTCCAGGACGAGCCGGTTGAAGGCTTCAAAATAACTTTAGTCGACGAGTCGGACTTGTACAACTGGGAAGTCGCGATTTTCGGACCCCCAAACACGCACTATGAGGGAGGTTATTTTAAGGTGAGTGACGGCTGACTGGATGTTTTCTTTGTTGTCAGCTGACTAAAGTTTCACACGAAGTCATTTGACGTCCCTTTCTATAAAAAAGAAAATTCGAATGAAGCCCCAGCTTGTTTTATTGCCTTTGTTTATGATCTTTGCTGTAAATATATATTTGTAATTGGTGTCATTCGCTTTAAATGGGATGAAAGGTCAACAGTTCCAAAACCTGTTTGTCTGATTTGATTCCAAGGAACGCAGAATAAAACATAAGGACAAAAGTGTGACATTTTTCTATCAGATATGCTCTTTGTGTCGTCTATAATGAGTTATGCTTTGTACGTACACGTGGGTGAAAACAGAATTTAAATATCTTCTGTGTCTGTTCGAACGACGAGTTTGAATTCTAATTTTTAAACGCCAACCTTCTAAAATTCGACAGTGCTCTGCTGTTCCTCATTGTGGTTTAACGCGTTTCAATGGGACGTTGTGAGAATTAGTTGTTCAAAATTAAGTTATTTTGAAGATTATAAACCTGCCCTCTATGGAGCCAGATTAGTAAAAAAACAATACATTTACAAAATAAAATTCATACATGCACAGCACCTTTCATATACAAACTCCAATTTATAAATTCAAAACGAGTACAACACACAATTTGTGAATTCACAAGTAAAAACATAAATCTTTTCATTAAGTGAACTGGATTTGTGTATTTTTGAATCGTGTTTTGAACTTACGAATTGGATTTGTGTATTTTTTTTAAATCATGTTTTGAACTTACAGGTTGGATTTGTGTTTTTGAATTGTGTTTTGAGTTTACAAACTAGATTTGTGTTTTTGAATCGTGTTTTGAACTTACGAATTGGATTGGTGTATTTTTTTTATCGTGTTTTGAACTTATGAATTGGATTTGTGTTTTTTGAATCGTGTTTTGAGTTTACAAACTGGATTTGTGTGTTTTTGAATCGTGTTTTGAACTTACGAATTGGATTTGTGTGTTTTTGAATCGTGTTTTGAACTTATGAATTGGATTTGTGTGTTTTTGAATCATGTTTTGAACTTACGAATTGGATTTGTGTATTTTTGAATCCTGTTTTGAACTTAAATTATTTTTTTATTTTTTCAGTCGTGTTTTGAATTTGTGAATTTGATTTGTGTATTCACTAAATGTGTTATAAACTTATACTGGATTTTGTAAAGTGACTTATGTTATAGATGTATTTACATTTTTATAACTTATTTTTGAGACCGATCTGGCTCAATATTCCTCAAGATAAACACAAAATACCTGATTGAGACCATAGTTTTATTACAGACCGTACTCAAGAACGTTGCTCGTACATTATTGGTTAATTTACAGTATTAAAACCATGGTTAATTCTCATAACCAACTTATCACCCTAAAGTATAAAGTGATGTAACGTTTGGAGCGATACCCTGTGTGGTGTTGTGTGTCAACAGGAAAACATAAGTCATATTTATCTCTCCATCTGCCAATAGTTTTGTCATGATATAATCCTACTCCATAAATCTGACCAAATTATCAGCAAAACAGCTTGAATATCAAACCCGTATTTGATTATCAAGCTGCGCCTTTTTTGCAAAGACCAAAGTAATCCAAAAACATCAACATAAAGAGAAATACATTTTTACTTTAGCCTAGTTCTTCTGAATCTCTTCTGCTGTCAACCCATAACTATATGATATTCAAGCATAGCATTTTTTTGTAAACGACCAAAATAATCCAAAACCTCAATCTGAAAAGCTTATATAAATATATTCTACTTTAACTTATTACTGCTTAATCTATTCTGCTGTGTCCAAGCAAAGTCACTCTGTCAGACCACAACAATGGCAGTTATATTTAGCCTGGCTTCATGGCGATCCCTGTGTGCCATTGGCTTACATGCAGGCCAACCAACCTCCGCACACAGTCATGCCATTAGCAAGTAGCCACCGACCCGCTGGGTACGTTGGCTACTGAGATCCAGCCCCAGTTGAACCAAAAGCAAATCTGATGGTGCTATAAAGTGTCTTTCTTTGTCTAAGCAGGCATGGCTGTTAAAATCTAATTATCTCCTGTTGTTTTCATTCACTGATGTGTAAAACCGCATCTGTTTGTTGGCGTGGAGGAAGGAAGCAGGTCAGCCCTGAACCCACTCGCCGTCTCTTCCAACAGGAAGAGATGAGTTACCATGACTTCCTGTACGCTAGTCTAACCAGTCAACAACAGACTGGTTTCCCTTCTGCTTTTGGCTTTATTAAAATAGGCGTTCATGTTGTTGTTGGATGACATGATTATTCACAGTAAAACTCTGTCTGTATTGTGTAGTTTATTTATTGTTAGAAGCATAATTGTTTAAATGTGCTGCTGCAAATTTGTTCATCAGTTTTACATTTTCTAAATGAATCCCTTTTTTATAACAGATTGTTATTTTATTAAATTATTTCTAATTATACATTTCATTTTCCTTTGGCTTAGTCCCTTTATTAATCTGGGGTCGCCATAGTGGAATGAACCCCCAACCTATCCAGCATATGTTTTACACAGCGAATGCCCTTCCAGCTGCAACCCAGTACTGGGAAACACCCATACACTCTCACATGCGCACACACATGCACTAAGGCCAGTTTAGTTTATTAAATTTACCTAAAGCACATTTCTTTTGGAGTGTGGGGGAAACCGGTGCACCCGGAGGAAATTCATGCCAACATGGGGAGAGCATGCAAACTCCACACAGAAATGCCAACTGACCCAGCCGGGACTCGAACCAGTGACCTTCTGGCTGTGAGGTGACAGTGCTAACCTCTGAGTCACCGTGTTGCCCTTATTATACTTTTATTCACATCATTTTTTTTCATTTCCACACTTATTTTATGAACTTAAAAACATGATACATTTTTTGTTTTTATTTTTTTAGCTGCTTTGGATCAGTCCAAATTTTATTTACAGTTGATAAGAAAAACTACATTTTAATAAAGAATAAATGAATTGAATGATACATTCTTCCTATGCTATAAAATCACTTATATTTTTTAGCCTGGGCATGGGAAAACTAGGTTGCTGTTGGAGGTGGTGTTAATGAGGCCAGTAGGGGGTGCTGAACCTGCGGTCTGTGTGAGTCCTAATGCCCCAGTAAAGTGAAGGGGACACTATACTGTCAGTGGGCACCATCTTTTGGATGAGATGTTAAACTGAGGTCCGGATTCTCTGTGGTCATTAAAAATCCCATGGCACTTGTCATAAAGTGTGGGGTGTAACCCTGGTGTCCTGGTCAAATTCCCTCCATTGGCCCTTAACCTACATAGCCTCCCGATCATCCCCATCCACCGAATTGGCTCTATCACTGTCTTTCCATTCTACAATTAGCTGGTGTGTGGTGAGTGCACTGGTGCTGTTGTCCTGTATTTGTCGTCGCATCATCTTAGTGGATGCTGCACACTGGTGGTGGTGTGGAGAGACCCCCCCTCGTGATTGTGAAGCACTTTAGGTGTATGGCCATACAGGATAAATGCACTCTATAAATACACACACAAATTATATTATGTAAAATTATATTATACTATATTAAACTTTTTTTGTTATATATACTTGTAGTAACGTTTTTTTATATAGTTTTCTATGGTTATGTATACAGTGCATGTGACTCAAATGTTGTCATCAGCACATTATGCCCATACTGTTCATGTGCAGACTGGTGTCGAACACCAGTGGTTGACACAAGCACGCTAAAAAGACTCATTCATTTCCATTTAATTGTGCTTTTTCAAAGAGTTATGAGGGATTTAAAAACAAACAAAAAAAAAGGTATTGGTCCAGTTAGGCTTCTTTAATTCTCCTTATACCCTTTTTTTTCCTCTCTCTCTCTCCTTCTTCCTCCTTCCTTCTTCTCTAGTTTGTTGTTCCATTTTTTTTTTATTTTTATTTTTTATTTTTTTATTTTTTTATTTTTTTTATTTATTTTTTCCCCACAACAGCCTGTTCCAGTGTTGATCTTGTAGTCAAAATAAGTGGTGTAAAAATAATACAAAAGATTTGTGGGTACATTATTCTGTTATGATGGTGTAATTCGTTTTGCACATATACCATAAAATGGACTTAACTATTAAAAGATGTGCATTTAAATGTACTGCTATTACGGTGGTCATCAAACCTGGCTTTTCATGTCCTTCTTGTTTAACAGCCCTCATTTAGATAGCCAGCTCATTAGAAGAGGGCTCCATGAAGAAACTGTGTTCAGATGGACATGTTCACTGCTTGCTACCCCTTGCGCATGGGACAGTGGCTGAACTCAAAGTTAAAATAAATTACACCGTATTGTTTGAAGAGTCGTCAGACTCAAATGAATATGAACGCACATGTAAAAAAAAAAAAAAAAAAAAACTACAGATGTATCGCATGCTTATACATTATATGTCAGAAAGCAGTATGTGAGTACTGTATCTCCAAATTCATAATATTCAAAACTCGGTAGAGAAGTACAAGGGTGACCTACTACTTTCAGTGAAGTTTTGAAGAGTGCATTTTAGTAGATTTCACAGTATTTAACTGTAATATGAGCTTTATTTTACTGTAATAGTTATTCAGTTTTAATGAATCTTAAAGTTGTATTGTGTGACTATTTTACAGTAAAAATATACAGTACTGTAAATGAATATACAGCAAGCTAAATGGTGCTGTAAACGTAAATACAGTGTTTTTGCTGTAAATGATTTACAGTAAGCTACTGGTAAACTGCTGCTAGTAAGTTGCAGTAGATTATACAGGACTTTGTTAACCTACTCTAGTATGCAATTTTGGACACAGCTTAAATATACTTCTGTGCCTAACCTCAGTTTTTCAGCTAAGCAATGTTTGGCCTGATTGAACAGGATGTCTTTAACGCAGGCGTCAAGTTGTTACACGTGGCTGTGCGTTGACAGGTAGCAGGGTTCGTTCATGATCAGCTCATGGCCCCACTCAAGCACGCACACACCCAGGCCCTTCGGCAGGTGATGTGAGCTGGGCCTGGCTGTGCTTGACTCAGCCTGGCAGCTCGAGTCATGTTACCCTCCCCTCACGAGTCTGACGGAGTGTCAGGGAAATAAGAGACTGACACTCCAACTGGGCCTGTTCTAGCTTCGTTTAGTGCCTGGAAGGTGTTTGTAGTGAGTCAGCTTGCAATAACTTGGTTTAACTCTTTCAAGATGTCTAGTATGACTAAGAATCTTTTGTGAGAATGAATTCATGCGCCACTCTCACAGTGCATTTCTGACACCGAAACTTGTGTATTTTAAGAGTTGTTGATCTGCTTAATTAGAATAATGTTTAAAGTGGTATATGTTATCAGAATCTACAGCAATGTGAAGCTTGGAAAAAACTTGATGTATTTCAAGACTTGTAGGATTAGGAGAATAACGGATCAAACTGGTTCAAATGGATAAATCTTAGTCTACATACCCTAAAGTTATAAACAAAGAGGACCGTAAAAATATTGCAGAATCCTGTCAGAAAAATAGAATTTACTGTGAAACCTGAAATATCAGTTTGTTTGTATTTTTTTATTTTTTTTATGATGATAACTATTGTCTGAATATACTGTAGGTCCATAATCACATTACAATTTGAAATGATTGTACTTATTTTATATTAAGCTAGTCTAATTTTCTATATGCGTGGCGCTGCAGTCTCAAAGTGTCGGTTGGGTGATGTTCATGTGAACAGCTAAAGCTGAGCTAATTACTTGTAGTTCATTTTGTTGTTATGATAAGGCTAATGATGATGACAGCAATAATTAATAATAATAATAATAATAATAATAATAATAATAATAATGATTATTGTTCTTAAAAGTAACTTTGTTCAATGATTAAATTATTGGAATAAGTCTATATAATGCAATGCAAGCTATATATATCGTCTTTAATATAGTCATAGGCCTCAGCTCTAGATATCTCTGCCTATAGTTGATACACAATACGATCAACCCTACTGTGAACGTTAAATCGCAAGAGACTATTTAAATATGTTTTTTGTGTCTTCTCGCTATATACTGTAAATACACAAACTTAATCTCTTAATTTATTCTCAGAGTCTGTTTGTGAGCATTTACCATTAGAGCAAGTTTAACCATTTAATGTACACAGAAAATCATCTAACTTAATTACAACCTGTCAAAATGAAAGTTTTGTTTAACTTTATGCGATAAGGTCAAAATAAAAATTATTATTATTATTATTATTATTATTATTATTATTATTATTATTATTATTA
>CAIGQQ010037719.1:14143112-14164335 GCA_903798035.1 Danio albolineatus | reverse complement strand
TATTATTATTATTATTATTATTATTATTATTATTATTATTATTATTAGAGATCTCAATTTAGCTGCATCATTAGAGAATGGCATATTATCGACATATTAGATTGCATATAATCCTTGTTCAATTTCAAATAACATAATATTATTTGCCTAAGTTAATAAAAAGAAGTAAATTAATTTTAGTGTTTAGTAAAGTAATATTAATATAAATATTAAAATAAATTTATATTTGTCAACGTTCATAAGATGACCTGACAATATTAAAGCATGTACTTCGATTGTTTATTTTGTTATTGATTTACTGTGATTCAGTTATATTATGTAATATTCAAACTGGTCACAAATAAGTGCCCTTTGTTAAATGTTTGTTTCGTAAATTTTTCTTAAAACTGATTTCAACTGGCTATCTTTTAAACATGGTTCTTTGTTGCTTGTTTTATTGATTTGGTGTCAATGCTTAGGTACTAGGGTTTTGATATCACTTCGAAACTTAATAATGGTACTAAGCCAACCCTATTTTGTTATTATGTGTTGATATAAATGTACAGTGTGTATCAACAATGTAACAGATCAGACGTATATATTCCAAAATACACAGAACACATGGATCAAATGAATAAATCCAGAGTGCAGAGCTGCTCTAGTTTCTCAGAGCTTTTCCCTATCAAATTAGGCTAATTACCTGCACAGAGCAGACCCTAGTTCATTCTTAACTAGCTTTCAGTGTCAAGTGAAGAAATGGTCGGAATAAAAAAAAAAAAGCTTCCTGTTTCTGGCCCCCAGGGACCGACTGTCCCTCAAGGACACCATTTCCCTGTCCTCTCTAATGTTTCATTGGGATGAAGCGAGTGAGAGCAGCTTCCAGAAGATGAGGAGAATGAATAACGGTGGTGTAGTTGAGCAGGACAGTTTGTTCAAGGAGAGCAGCAGTGACCTGGTTTATTTCCCATACTAGCCCAATATCCATGGGATTTACTTCCTCTCATTTTCTATTAAATGGGATTTGTTGAGATTTATTTTTAGGTTGTGCTCCAAGACAGGGACTTTCGAGCAAAAAAAAATCTATTATTATGCTATTCTATTATTCCGCATAATTTTGCCCAAATGCATCACGTAATGTGAAGGCGAGTGTAGTCCAGAATGAGTTTCTCATGTAAACCAAATAACATGTTCGACTTAAAGATGTACATCTGCTGCGTGAACTCTTCCAAAAACATTGAGCAGCAACACATAGTATGATAGGAGAAATGGTCGTGCCCAACTGAGCCTGGTTTCTCTTGAGGTTTTTTAATTTTTCACTTTCGCCAATTGGTGAAGTTTTTCTTCCTCTCCGCTGTCGCCACTGGCTTGTATGGTTCGGGACTTGTAGGGCTGCGCATCGATAGATTAATCTTCAGTGTTTGGACTCTCAGTAGTGATTATTAAACCACGCTGAACTGAAATTATTAAACAACACTGAAAACTGGACTGACTCTGTTTAAATTTTTTATAATGCATGTGAAGCTGCTTTGACACAATCTACATTGTAAAAGTGCTATACAAATAAAGATGAATTGAATTGAATTGAATTGAATAGTATGTTGGGTGCCACGGTGGCCTAGTGGGTAGCACGTTTGCCTCACAGCAAGAAGGTCGCTGGTTCGATCCTCGGCTGGGTCAGTTAGCATTTCTGTGTGGAGTTTGCATGTTCTCCCCGTGGTTGCGTGGGTTTCCTCCGGGTGCTCCGGTTTCCCCCACAGTCCAAAGACATGTGGTACAGGTGAATTGGGTAAGCTAAATTGTCCGTAGTGTATGTGTGTGAATGACAATGTATGGATGTTTTCCAGAGATGGGTTGTGGCTGGAAGGGCATCCGCTGCGTAAAACAAATGCTGGATAAGTTGGCGGTTCATTCCGCTGTGGCGACCCCGGATAAATAAAGGGAATAAGCTGAAAGGAAAATGAATGAATGAATGAATGAATGAATGAATGAATGAATAGTATGTTAATAGCCAATAGACACTTGGTTTACTGACCAATAAACAACTATTATGTAAACCACTTCCTGTATTGAGAAATTGTAGTGAATTCAGTCAATGAAAATTAAATGAGTCTCGTTGTTGTTGTTGATGTTAAATTTTCCTTGGAGGCTGTTGGGCAGAATAATTAATGCTAGTTTGGTTGATGTTTTGACGTTTGCCAAAAATTACTTTTTGTGTACATTTGCGTGCGTATACTGTAGGGCTTGAATAATAAATTGATACTGTGAATTCATGGATTGACTTTTAGTTTTTTTTGGTGAAGCCTAGTTTATACTCGACGCATCCGCAGGTTCGCTTGAGTGCGAAATATGACGTCATCGCGGAGTTTCCGGATGTTTGCTTTGGGTGAGCACGACATGATTTTGGTTGGCTGAGCACATGGGATTTTTTAAAAATGATACAAAATTTCAAAATAATTTATAAAAATAATAAAAATAACTAGTTTAATAAACATCAATAATATTAATGATATGACGTAGTTCTTGAAACTTTCTACTTCTCTGTTTATCTGTCTGACTTAATGGTCAGTTTCATTTGACCGCCCCCTGTCGTTTTAAAGAATATCACAGCGGCGAACGCGGCGAGTATAAAAGCCTCGTACGTTTCACGAGGTGCACGCGCCAGGCGAAAGTATAAATCCAGCTTGATGCTTCGCGATAATGAGTTTTGTTTTGTTTTTTTTTAGGCTTCTTTAGAATTGTTGACTCTCAGTGAGCACAAAGAGTGCCTTCGATCATGCATGTTTGAGTGGTCAAATGTACTTTTATTTTGTGGGAGTAATTTATATCAGAGCTCACTGTGAACACTCTTGAAATTCACTTATTATACCCCTTTTTTTTAAAAGATGCAAAATAAGTCTCTGATATCCCTGGAGTGTGTATGTTAAGTTTCAGCTCAAAATACCACACAAAGAATGACTTAGAACTCTTTGAAACATCCCCTTTTAGGCTTTGATCCAAATTAGGGATGGGCATTTGTGATCATTCTTCATTTCGATTAATCCACAGGTTTGAGAAGCGATTAATCGAGGGGGTGGAGCTTAAGCAAGAGGCGGGGCGTGTGTGCGTCAAAGCCACAATTAAATAATATCACATTTAAAAAATTTATTTTATTTAAAGCCCTGTTAAATACGTTGTTGATAAAACTGACAGGATTCAGAAAACAATTAAATCAACACTGTTGTGTAATGGGAAAAAAAATCACCATCAATATTGGTTAACACAGTAAACATTTAAAGAAGCGTGAGGCATGTAGGTTTTCTACATGACACATTGTAAATAAAATTAATCAAAGCCTAGCGACACAATATCTAAATGTTATATTACAAATTGTGTTTATCTACACAAAATGCATGTAGGCTTGAACTACATGCCAACCAGAAAGTAGTGGATGCGCAGGCCCGGCGCTACAGGGGAGCAAAAGCTGGCTGTAGAAAGAATTTGTGTCCCCTCAGTGCAGAGATCTCGTCTCCGCGTCAGGCCAGGGTGTGCCTGCATAAGCGCGCATGCAGCCGCGCACTCTAAATTCACCTGAGAAAACTGCACTAGTGGAGCACCTGAAGGCGAGCAGCCTAGTTCATCAAATGTAATTCTTTAAAAACAACTCTCTTGAGCTCTAAAGGGAAAAGCGCAAAATTAAAGTGCCGTTTTAGCAGAGATGTAATGGCCCGTTTCCACTGAGTGGTACGGTACGGTACGGTACGGTTCGGTACGCTTTTAAGGCCGTTTCCACTGTCTAAAAGCGTACCGAACCGAACCGTACCGTACCCCTTTTTGGTCACCCTTTCGAAAGGGTACCGAAACCCAGAAAGCGTGCTGTAAGGTGGAGCTACACGCGCAGCTGAACGCCATTGGCTTACAGAGATACGTCATTTGCTCACGCAACAACCAGAATGAAAACAAAGGACCCGCCATGTTTAATACACAGCCGAGAGAGAATGCTCCGAAATAATATCAGCATATAATAACGAGCCATGGTCGACCCGAGCTTAAACAAACCTTGTCGTCGTCTTGAACAGCCACCATGTCGAGAGAAGAGCAGATCCTTATGGGTTACGAGCCCATAAGCGCGAGCGTTAGGTTTCGCTTCTCTCTTGTGCCCGCGTGCGCGTCAATGTTTGAAATAACAAAGTTCTTAACCTGGACTATTATAAACTCGGAATGACGGATTACTCTCTAACAAGAGAATAATGACGGAGCTGCTACATGTACTGGTGAAGATTAAAGACATAGATGAGAGGTTTGCACAGACGGGGCTCTATTTCGTATTGTTTTTGAACCTAGGCATACATGTCTGCTGTGTCTAGTTTTTCTGTAATTTGGTAACATCGGAGACTGTGTGGGGCAGTATGTGTTCATATATGCTGCATTTATTTATTTATTTGATATAATCGCGGACCGTAGGCTATTTCGCATCATTGATCTGCAGTTATAATCAGATCATGTTCAGTCAGTAATGAACATTTATACAGCAGTGTTTATGTGTATAATAAAGCATCTGTTTTGTGAGAAGTGTTTCCCGTATGATTTGTGAATGACCCATAAAGCATTACTGTAGACTTTTCCTCGAGCGAAAATGACGTGGACAAACTTTCTGTCGTACACCACGCCCACCAAAAGAGTACCCTTTAGCAGTGGAAACGCAAGCCTGATAAAGGTGACCCGTACCGACCCGTACCGTACCGTACTGTACCACTCAGTGGAAACGGGCCATAAGTGTCTGTCATTCTTACATTCAGTTTTCAGTTAGGAGTTAATATGTAGCCTAATAAAAATGTTCAGTTGGACACAGCACAGTCCGACAGTAGACTACACTATAAGTAATATTATAATTTATTATATTAATTATTATTAATATTAGTACAATTAAGCTATACATTTGACAAAGCGCAGAACCCATTTTGAATATCTGCTTTCATTTTGACATCGCTAAAGCGCACCTTTGTTTAAAAGAAACATCCCATTAAGCAGCAGCAGTCAAGTTAGGACACTTAAATAATGCCTTTTGAGTTTAAAGATAATCAGCCTGCGAAGTGAAGTTTACAGTTTTATAAATGAAAAAGGTATAGTGTGCGTAAGTGAATTTGCCGCAGATCAACGTGCGCTGCAGGTAGGCTGAATGAAAATATTTAAAAAATATATGTAAATGTGGGCTATATGCTATTTGCTTATGCTAAATTGCACACCAGAAAATATATTGTAGGCCTGTTTTAACGGCTAAAATACAGTTAGCATATAGATATTTTTTTATTGTAGTTAATGGCCCTAAAAATGTAACCTGAAAACAAGTTATTAAAATAACCCTAATAAATATATAGAATGACGGGTATTGGCCTGATAGCCTAATGGTTTATGGTGGCGTTTTTACAAATGCCAACCGGACACAAAAAAAACCCACTCATGATAACATAAATCTAGCATAACATAACTTTATTTTTACCTTTAAGCTATATGACATCCTGGCGCCGGGCCGGCCTGGCATGAGTCCTCGCAGTGACTGTTTTGCGCGATGGGACATTATAGTGGGGCTCGGCGTAACTCATTAAACGTTTGAAACCTTCACCTTTAACAAAATAGGCAGCAAGTCTTTTGCTGTCATTTACGCTATTAGCCGCGTCATCTTCTCTGCCTGTGTCGCATTTCTGTCTGATGGTGAATTCTCTTCTGCTCGTCTGTCTGTAGTTTATGGCATCATCTCTTTTTTGTGTTAATGTGTAAGCTGGTAACATATCGAACTCGTAGTGTGGCGCTGCACATCTTACACTTGACTTAAAGTGTTGCCAGACATCGCTGCGCACTTTAGAGGTGTCTTTATAATAGAATGCGAATGTGCGCGTCTGTGTGCTTTACTTCCACCTGTCATGTGCCCACCGTATCGAGGCGCTGAGTGTTGCGTCTGGTGGGCGACGCCCTATAACCAATCAAATATCATACTACCGCCCAAATACCAGCATAACCAATCAGAAAGAATTAAAGTTATTTAATCTTAATCTAATCTAATTTAATCGATCATCGTTTTCATGCTCGATTAACGCTGATGCGTTCGATTAATCGATTAGTCGAATGATCGTGCACATCCCTAATCCAAATTGCACTGTTTTGGTGACTGTCACTTTAAATTTGAATGAGGTGGGGTGCTAGCCCTCTTTTCAAAAGAGGGTGGAGCTATAAACGCCTTTGTGTCATCATAGCAGCAGATTGAAAACTCTAATGGCAGGCGGCTGCTTCTCATTCAGTGCTGTCTATGTTAATAAAGGAGAGATCGTCACTAATGGGTGGGGCTTTCCCCCCTGATGACAAATACAAAGGAAGAATTTAAATAAGTGTTTTCATAAAGTGCGATCATAAAAATAGATTGATTTAATTTTTAGCATTAGAGGCTGCTAATATTGTTGCCACACAACTGTGTTTAAACCTCTTATAAATGGGATTTTTGCATAATAGTTCCCCTTTAAACCTTTTCATTAAATCATCAACTTTATTAATATATGAATTACTAGCATATATGGTTAACACACACACACGGAAAAAGAATCAATGCAGAATAATTTCTCAGTTCGTAATGGATTGTTTTATTTTCCCACCCATATTTATTGTGCAAGTCCCATCTTTTTCAAATGCTTAAATGTTGCAATTTTATAAATTATGGTACTAAGAGTGGTACAGCAATACGAGCCAGTTATGTATCTTTCATGTCCTCAAACTCGTTTTGTGTCCTTCAGTGTTACTTCATTTTATCCTAATTAATTGCAGGTGCTGATTTTGGATACATTTATATCAAAGATGTAATAAAAACAGCACAGTTTTTCCTTTGTCATTTTCTGCACATGCAACTTTTCAAAAACATTCTCTAAAAGCTTCCAATTCACGTGGATCTGCATAACTAAAATGCTGCATTATGTAAGGCCATTGGTGCTGTCTCTTTAAAGATCCCATGAAATTAAAAACAAACTTTTTAGTTGTTAGTATCAAGCTAGTGTGCTTCAAAACTGTGACAATTCACATTAAAAGATATAAAACTGATATAAACACAAAGCTTGTATTTTGTCACTTCCGCCTAAATGGAGCAACATTTTCGCCATCTCATACTTCAATTTCCTCAAATCAAAATCATAACCAATCAAATGCTCTATATCTGACATGCCCCGCCTCATTTAGGATGCGTTTCATTTGATGCTCTTGAGCTCAACTACTTTCACTTGTAGAGTGGTGATTAAAAACAAAACGCTATTGGATGTTTGTTTTTTTTTAAGAGGAGGGGTTACACTGACCCACCCTCTCTTAGTGTTTTGGTTGAGATTACGTCAAAATTCCAATAAAAATGCATGTTTCAAAGCACTTCAGGGGACTCTATATGTGTTGGAGCTAGGGCTGTGCAATTAATCGCAAACGCAAATAAATCGTGATTTAAGCACATGCAATTTCTAAATCGCAAAGGCTGCAATTTTATCTGTTAATTCATTTTGATTTTTGTTCACATTCTTGTGCGCAGGATTTTAATATCTTAACCAATCAGAGCTGATGCAGCACACCGGGCAATTACAGCTAAGCTGGGCGGGAGAAAGATGTTAACCAATCAGAGCTCACTCCGTGCACAGCAAAATTGAGCAGGAGAACTGAATAGGTGGTTTTGATTTACGTTAGTTTTTATTGTTATGGCTAGAATTGAAGTTCATCTTTATTTTTCATGTCTGTTTTTCAGACAATTTATTACAGTTTTGTTCATCAAGCAGTTAGCACTACTGTGTACAGTATGTGTTTAACTAGAGCTGAGGTTAGTTCATCTTCATTTATTTTATGTTGTCTGTTTTAAAGACTATTTTACTACAGTTTGATTTAATTAAACTTAATACTATGTTATTTCATTGTGAAATGTTTTGTTTTGCACTTCTTGTGCACTGAATACATTTTAAAATGTATGTATGTAGTTTGTTTGAAAAGGCAAAAACAGTTGCCAAACATTTTTTAAAAAATATTGCACAGAAAAATCGCAATTGCAATATTTGTTCCAAAAATCACAATATGATTATTTTGTCCATATTGCGCAGCCCTAGTTGGAGCAAATGCTGCAGGCGTCCTGTTTGAGTCATGACTTGTGGACCTTTTCTGATGCCATCTCTCTCTCTCTCCAACTTCAGTTTCATTTAATATACTGTACAATATAAAAGCAAAAATTAATCTTTAAAAAAAAAAAAAAAGCATATGTGAGCATATGTTTATGTAATTTATCATCATTGTTTGGGCTGTGAAGTACTCTGCATCTGTATACTGAACACGTTGTACATGAACACGTTCACTATTTTCACTAAATCATGTTTTTGTAGTTTAGTTTGACATGCTGATTGTAGCAAATTCAAAGATTTGGCCCATGAAACGTACAAGAGAACAGACTTCCTTCACCCCAATGGAAAACATATTTAAACTGTCAATGGTTTGTCCCTTGCAAGTTTAGCATCTAGGCAGCAGGATACATCACACATAGAGAGCATTTAATTAGACCAAAAATCAGACGAGAAGCGAAGGTACAGAGTGATGTCATCAAAATCTCTGATCCTTAATGGCAGAGACTGAAGTTTGAATGCTTATATCTTCTAAATGTGAACTTTGTCGTCATATTAAACCACACAGCTATATTTACAGATTACCTGTTGGATAAATGTTCAAAGTAAAGGCAGTTTGATTTCATGGGGTCTTTAAGTTTGAGTCCTTCCATCTAGTTGTTGGGCAATGTAGCTAAAGAGAGACGCCTGGCCCACAGGCTGTCACAGGAGCTCTGCTGTGTCGGGTCATGTGCGAGTCCTGTAAGCTGCCTCTGGAGAAACCTAATACTGTTACCTTCTTGCATGGATCCCTGCTTGAGGTTTAATAGGCTTGCTTGCTTGAAAGTTGCCCGGTGCTGCTTGGGTTTCAGGAATCGAGTATCACTTGATACGTACAGGTGTTACACACACACACACTCTCTCTCTCTCTCTCTCTCTCTCTCTCTCTCTCTCTCTCTCTCTCAATATGTGTGCGTGTGTGAGAGAGAGAGGGAGAGCTGGGTCCTTTAAAGCACACAGCAGCTGACCGTGCTAAATCAGCAAATGTAGTGTGCTGTGGGGGGTTGTGGAGTGGTTGTATGTGTGCCCACCACCCACTGTAGTGAAATGCGCCAGGCTCGGCTTGCTACAGATTGTGGAGGATTTGCGTGGATGTGTGCATAAAGGGGGGCGTTTATGCTCCGATATACATGGATTTGCACGTTACGGAGCCTGTGTGTAATTGTTTGGCTTTAGAATGGTTTTAATAACATTTATAATATAAATATATATTTTCCGTAGTGTACGAGTGTGAATTGAGTGTGTGGGTGTTTCCCAGTGATGGATTGCGGCTGGAAGGGCATCCGCTGCTTAAAACATATGCTGGATAAGTTGGCGGTTCATTCCACTGTGGAGAATGATAAAAGGACTAAGCCGAAAGAAAATGAATGAATGAATTAATTAATTAATAATAATAATAACAATAATAATAATAATAATAATAATAATAATAATAATAATAATAATAAATGTAAAAATAAAAGCATAAATAACCATTTCATTAGTATTAAATACATAAATAATACATTTTTATATAAAAGCATTTTTACTGTATCAGAATAATGTAAAATTACTTTAAACTGCATTTTTTGTCATTATTAATAATAAAATTTTATATAAATCAGGCTGTTGTTGTTGTTGTTGTTGTTAACAACAAATGTAATAATTGTAATACTAATGCTAATAATGGAATTAGAAAACATTCATTTAAAAAAATAATAATACTTTTAATTAATGTTGAAGTCAGTCTTATGTCAACAAGAATATTTTAAAATTACAGAAATGTACTCTAAATTGGAAGATGATTATGATTGTAATCATTTAAGAATATTTTGAAGTTGTAATGTATACAAATAATGTAAAAAAAACTATTTCAATAAAGTAAAAATTGAATGCACATTTATTGTATTAACTGAATTATGTTATGTGTAGTTGTGTATAGCTACATATTACATATGGAACTGTATTATGATTATGTAATTATTAGGGTTTTGTTGATTTTTAAAGCATAAAAAATAAAAACAAAAAAATGATGATGATGATGATGATGATTTGTTAACACTTTAGTTTAGGTCACAATTCATGCTATTAACTACTGGCTTATTAACAGACTGTCATTAAGATATTAACTGTTCATTTGTAGTTATAAAGTATGATCTTATTCTACATCTCTAATCCTACCCAAAACCTAAACCCAACTTCTACTTTACTAACTTAATGAACGGCTCATTAGTAGTAGTTTGTTAAGCAAGTAATATTAGTTAATGATTTATTAATACTGTACATTGTGACCTAAACTAAAGTTTCACCAATGATTTTAATTACAGAAATTATTCAAGCAGCTTGCTAGTCCATAGCCATATCTAGGCATCACACTATACAGTAGATCTTGCATACTATTGCACGCTACATCACTGCACAGAACGCCTTAGCAACACTCTAGAAACATATTATATCCCCAAATATCCATAGCATTTTATTCAGATATTTGTTTTTGGAATATTTTAGAGTAGTAATTTTGGGTTGTAGAAAAAATATTTTTAAAATGGATACTAATAATAGTAAATGCTAAAAACAACCAGGATACTCATCTTGGCCATTGCTCATCAGCTCCCACGTGAAGCCTACTGCAGAGCTCACACTATTGAATGAAAGCATTTCTACATGTGCTTGAAGATTTCGTGTTTGTACAGCACAACGCTTGGCAGGCTTCTGCTCAAAGACAGATTATCAGCCTGTGCTATAAATGATTTGATATGCAGATGGAGGCTTAACTTGTAACAGGCTTTCAGCTAAATCAGATATTCTCCAATGAAAAGCTTTTTCAGTGCGTGTGGGTGTGTGTGTGTGTGTGTGTGTAAGGTCTGTTGGTCCATGAGGTCTAGCAGTGAGCAGTTTGTAGCATTTGGCCAAAGAATACATCATCCAATGTGTCATAGAGGTGTATTTCTGAATGTTACTGTAAATGAGGTCTTGACTTTTGGTTTTGCAATGGCCTCCATAGTGTATTGCAGGAAGATGAGGTTTATTCCCTAATGAATGTATTATTTCTTTCAGGCACGCATCAAATTCCCCATCGACTATCCGTACTCGCCTCCTGCCTTCAGATTCCTCACCAAGATGTGGCATCCCAACATCTATGAGGTGTGACCGCTGCCAGAACAGTGTTTATTGTTTGTATCAGTTCAATTAATTACATAAATGGCCAGTTGAATATATCTTCTTTATAAGTACCTCCTTTTTAATATTTTCTATTAGGTTTAAATCGGGTAATGAAATTTCCTAATTTAAGACTTATAATTGCTTTTGTATCAGTAATTGTTTTTTTTTTCTTTCATTTTTTTTCTTCTTACAAAAGAGATTACATTTACATGTATTACATTTAATGCACTGTATGAATACAGAGATATTTTATATAATATATACAAATATACTATTAACTAATAACTATTAATGCTTGTAAGAATTAAGAGAAATATATATTACATTTTTCAAGAGTTCAGATTGCTGTACGAGTTACTAAAATGATCCTAAAAGTCTAACAATTATCTATTTTGTTAGCTTTTAGTACTTTTTTTGTGGATTAAAGTGTATTTTACAAATTCAGACTGCTTTCATGCAATTTCATGTTTTTGGATTGTAAGTTTTTATAAATTTCAAGCCGTGATAAATTAAAACTTTTTAATGTTTTATGTAAATGTAATGTATTATGAAGGTTTTTATTAGGTGTTTAACAAGCAGACCATGTTTCAGAATGGCGACGTTTGTATTTCCATCCTGCACCCACCAGTAGATGATCCCCAAAGTGGAGAGCTGCCGTCAGAGAGGTGGAACCCGACACAGAACGTCAGGTACAACATATGGCTGTGATTTCAGAAACTTTTTATTGTTCTATGAAACTCATATGATATAAGTTTTGAAATAAGAATAGAAATGGAAATACATGCTTAATTGTTGATAGGAGCATACACTTACCAATTATTGAGTACACCTTTGCTAGTCCCAGGTTGGTCCCAAGTTTGCCTCAAGAACTGCCTAAATTCCTGGTATTGATTTAATAAGGCCCTGGGGTCTCATTGATAAACATGGTGTATGCGCAAAACGACAGCAGAAACGTGTGTACGCCACTTCCCATGCAAAAGTTTTGATCTCTAAAACAAACTTCATGTAAACATGTTTACTTGATTGAATCAATTTAAATGATCATACACGACATAATCCTTAATAAATAAATTAAAATTTATTCTGGCGAACTTTCACTTTCAGGAGGGTTTCTCATTAAAGTTTTATAAAAGAGACCCATGGAAAGTTGCCTCAGAGATCTGATCCATACTGAAATGAGAGCATTACAAATTTGCTGCTGACATCCGAGCCGCACATCCATGTGCGACAATCTCATTTCATGACCTCCTAAAGGTGCTCTGTTTGATCTGGTGACTGTGGAGGCCGTTGGATTTTACTTCGGTGAACTCACTTACTGAGATGTTCAAGAAACCAGTTTGAGATGAGTTGAGCTTTGTGGCACGGTGTGTTATCCTGCTGAAAGTAGCCTTCAGAAGATGGGGACACTGTATTTCTAAAGGGATGGACATAGTTTATCACAATATTCAGGCAGACTGTGGATTTTAAATGATATTAGTTAATATTAAAGGGCCAAATGCATGGTAAGAATTCTCCCTCATACCATTACACTAAGCCTGAATCACTAGGTACATTTCCATCCAACTATTTTTATTTGCATTTTGGATATGCGCATAAAAACGGTTGATGGAAACGCCATGATGCGCATAAATTTTGAAAATGCGCATAAAAAATGTATGCCCATAACTGAGTAGGATAAACTTTTTATTCACTAAGAAAAGATGCGCATAAACTGCGATAGAAACACTTTTACCGCATAAATTCCAGTATGCGCATTAAAAAATGGTCATGTGATTTTTGTTATAAGAGATCATGTGATGATAAAAATGTGTGTAAATGGACAAACCAACAGGCTGAGCACATCATAAAACATCTGAAATGTTGTTTTGGTCATTCTAAAACGCCTTGCTGTTTAAGTAGTTGTGTTATAATGTTATTAGTGACCTCCAGAATCAAGAGCATCTGTGCTCCGCGTCTGACACCTTCAAACGCCACCGCACGTTCACTGAGTGTCAGGATTGCCATCTGAGGCACAAGTCATTTATTAAATGAAGAGAAGATTGACACAGCTTCTCCTACTGCAGCAAATAAAATTTTTACTGTTGATATTTGGCGCCAGTTAATCAGGAAGTGACGATTTTGTCCGCTTTGACTTGTTGGATGGAAACGCTGCTTTTTTCAAATCTTTTATGCGATAATCCAGTTTTTCGCATAAAGTTCATTCGTATTTTTGAATGGAAACATAGCTATTGATACAAGGCAGAATGGATCAGTGCTTTCATGTTGTCTGAATGTTACAGCCGAACTAGATTCATCAGGCCAGCCACCCTTATTCCAGTCTACTTTTGTCCAGTTTGTGTGAGCTTAAGTGAATTGTAGCTTTGGTTCAGGATTGCTGCTGGTGTGCTCTTCTACTCCTTCAGCTCAATGCCTTGTGTTTAGAGGTATTCTTCTGCAGGCGACTCTTATAACGGCTGATTTATTGTTGACTACAGCTCATCAACAAGCCACATTTGCCCCAAGAGCCACTGTTCACTTTTTTTTTCTCCCATGCCTTTCTCTTTGAACCCTAGAGATGGTCATGTTGTTCCTGGGAATCACTGAATACTCAGATCTGCTCCTCCGCAACCAACAATCATGCCACTTTCTAAATCCCTTAAATCAGTGGTTCTCAACTGGTTTGGCCATGGGACACACATTTTTACATGGTCATCAAGCCACGGACCAAATTTTTAGGAACTGTAATATAATTTGTGCAATCTAATATGACAGAAATTATAAACATCTGTTTCACTTAACAATAATTTGGGAAGCTAATGAGATAACTGAGGATGTGCTTTACTGATGTGATAAGAGTTTCAAAGTCAGGAGTGATGGTAGACAGTGCTACTCGAAGATCGTGCTCTATGTCTAACCTGTTCCTTTGCTTTGACTTAAGCTGCACCAAGGAAGAGAAGCCACTTTCACACATATATGAAGTGCTGAATGGTAGGATGGATTTGATCACACTCCCAGGTCGCGAAAACTGGGAGAGACTTACTTCGGATAAAAAAAAAAAAATTTCAGCATCTTATCCACCAACTGATTCTCTTCGTTGACGCTTTTCACGTTGATTCCAAAGGGATCGGTTGTCGCGCGTGCATTTCAAAATAAAAGTCCGGTATAAGCAAATGTAAGTTTTTTTTCATTTGTTTTTTTTTTTTTGACCACACACTCCGCGACCCACTGAAAATGTTCCTATGACCCACTTTTGGGTTTCGACCCACCAGTTGAGAAACACTGCCTTAAATCACATGTGCATTTTTTTTGTAGCTTAACAATAAATCAATCAAATGAAAGGTTGTGTTAAAATGACAATGTATATTAAAGGCATTACCCCCAACATGCTGCCTCTCTTAAGAGGGGATGAAAGGCAAAATCAAAGGTTATCATGGGCCAAGTGGCTATCTCTGCTCTAAACTATTATTAGCTAACCACGCACAGGCTGCTATGTTTTAGGTTGGTATGTTGCTTGTTTTAGGTTGGTATGTTGCACAACTGTAGTTGATATGCAATGCAATGCAATGATATTTGTAAGATACATTTATAAAAACATGATGAATAAAAAGCTTTAATTAGACCCTGTAATCAGTGATTTGTATCGGTATTGGCTGATATGGCT
This sequence comes from Danio albolineatus, assembly GCA_903798035.1. NCBI lineage: Eukaryota > Metazoa > Chordata > Actinopteri > Cypriniformes > Danionidae > Danio > Danio albolineatus. The sequence goes on along the minus strand of CAIGQQ010037719.1, from coordinate 14,149,440 downwards.
TCAAGTGATCAGTAATTGTTGATCAGCCCCAAAATGTTTTTATCGGAGCATATTAAGTGATTGGCTGGTTAGATTTTTGTGAACGATTGACTAAAATGGCATGTTTTACAATTTCCTATTGTAAGGAAGTGGCATTGTGCAAACAATCACTGTTCACAGTCCAACAGTTTGAGATCAATAATTAAGCCAAAGTGTCGTAATTGGTTCGGTTTAATCAACCGATATCTGTTTCTCTTTCAGGACGATCTTATTGAGTGTTATCTCGCTGCTGAATGAGCCCAACACCTTCTCGCCTGCCAATGTGGATGCCTCTGTCATGTACCGTAAATGGAGGGACAGCAAGGGGAAAGACCGAGAGTATGCAGAGATCATCAGGTTGGAGAAACGCTCACTCACACTCTCTCTTCGAGTTGTATTTTGCATACACACTCATTTGTATGCTTTGGTTCTGGTTTACAGGAAGCAGGTTCTAGCTACCAAAGCTGATGCAGAGCGGGACGGCGTGAAAGTGCCCACCACACTAGCTGAATACTGTGTTCGTACCCGAGCTCCACCAGCCGACGAGGGCTCCAACTTTTTCTACGACGACTACTACGATGATGAGGACTTAGATGACGATGAAGAGGAAGGTGAGGACTGTTGCTATGATGAAGACGACTCCGGAACGGAGGACTCTTGACAGCCAAAACTCGCCACTTCCAGTTTTCCGTTTGGTTTCATAGCTTTTTAAATCAAGGCAGAAAGAAATGTTTCATGTTTGAAGATCTGAGCTCATCACAAAGGGCAGCAAACTGATCCCGGTGAACTGTTTTTGTACTTCCTTTCAAACGGTCAACTCTAAACCCAGACGCTTTTTGGAATTTTTTTTTTATTTTATTTTTTTTTTATTCCCCACACCTTTGTTTTGTCTGGTCTTTCAGGAGCAGGTCAGGTTCAACCAATCAGTGTGCAACAGTCCAGCTCATGTTTATTTGATCCTCGATAAACGACTTGCCTTTCAAAGGCATCTGATCTCAGGTTTTCATTCTCTGTGATGTTTATTAAAGTATTGCCATCTTGGTTTGGCAGAAAAAAGTAGCTAATACACCTTCTCAGGGCTACTTCTCTTACTTACACCACAATGCATTATATTCTGCTTCTGTAGCCGTGGACTGGACATGATCAATGATCTAGAGGAAGAGGATCTCAGCAAAGTGTCACCTACCATTAATACCATACTAAGCTTGGGACTTTAGTGCGTTTCATATTATCCACAAACAAACCTGTCTTATTGGTTTTGTTTTTCCGCTTTTATGGGGTTGCCAGGTAGTGTGTTTGAATCTTCAATATGTTTAGTTCCTCCGTGACATTTGGAGATGTTTTAGTTTTGTAATATATATATTTTCCTTTTCATTTTAAAGCTTTGTGGTGACTCTCTTTATTTTTCTGAAGTTAAAATCCTCCTCAGGAAAATGGACATGAGACATTGGTGTGCTTTCACCCCAAATGACTTCTTTCAGCAAATTCACATGCGTATGAGGGTATTTTGGGCCACTTTTTCCCCCTATTGTTTGTACTTGTTTTTTTTTTTTTTTTTGGTATCTATTTAATGTCTGAATAAAGATCTTTATTAGAGTTCCTGTTTCAGTTGTTGATGATAAAATTCGGTAATAAAATAACAAATCTACCTCTCTATGCAAAAAAAACTATTTTACTGAACTATTCTGCACTAAAATAACAAATCTGTCACTAGAGGGCAGCAGTGGATTTCTTATTGTGGTTGAAATGTTACATTCATCAGGTCTAACCATAACTAAAAGATTATACTGTTTATCTGCCTGAAATGATCAGGGTTTTTTTGAAAATTTGGGGTCATTTTTTTACTTTTTTGCTTTAAAAACAATGAAGCGACTCCACTTATATCCTCCTTTACCTTTTGTCCCTTTCAACATGCATCGACAATAATCATTGCCATCATAAAGTAATTCTCCTGCATATCATCTCTTGATGTAATTCTCTTATATGTATGCATTTGAAGTTAAAGCACCTTTTATAGCACAGTGCAAGGGAACAAAGGCATTATTTCGTCAGCAAAAAATATATGTGAAGGATTAATTAGCATTTAAAAGGCATAAATCTTAATCATAGGTGGTAGGCCTTTCATCGCGTGAAGAATGAATGGAGTTTGCTGCAGCAATCATATGCCAAGATCCATTATGTAGAGTCTTTGACGAGACGTCATTGTAGTCTGGAGCTTTGCTGCTCAATTATGATGTCAACAGACTTGGTTTGAAGGTCAGCTAATCTGAAAGGTCTTTGATTGGAGGCACTGCAGCATAAAGCATTGATCCTCTACAGTATCCGATCCGTCTGTGCCAGAGTTGTGCTAAAATCCAAAGGTTGTGGACTTTTTTTTCTTTTATCGACACCTTTTTTTATTAAGGATTGTCACTTCACAAACAGAATTACGAACTTAATGGATGCTTTTATTAGACTGCAGTGACTCATATTAACGTCACAAACCTAGCAAGATTTCATGTTTTTTTTAATTATTATTATTACATGTAATAACACTATACTTTGTTCTTTCTCCCTTCTGACTAATATAATTAATTGATCTGTTTGGGAAAGTTATAGTAAAGCTATCACAAGTTCAACTTCTGGGAATGCAGGAAGTTAAACAGGAAGTCCACTGTAAAGTTGTAATGATTTACTTAAATCATGAATACAAATTTTTAAAATGTGTTTCGGAACTATTATTATTATTATTATTAGTATTACTATTTATTTATTTTTATTTTGTTAAGCTTCATTCGGTAATAAGTATATGTTGCAAACTATTGCATTAATAAAAAGTGATTTTTTTTTTGTCTTGTTTCCAGTCCAAATATATAAAAATTCTTAAATTAAGAATCGTTTTTCTAGACAAATGAAAAAATACTGTCCTGTTTTATGAAATAATACGCCAAAATTAAGTGTTTTACCTTAAAAGAAGCAAAATAATCTGCCAATGGGGTAAGCAAAATAATCTTGTTTTTCCTTTTGACATAAGATTAATTTGCTGACCCCATTGGCAGATTATTTTACTTGTTTTAAAGGCCACCTATAATGAAAATCCTCTTTTGTAAGCTGTTTGGACAGAACTGTGTGTAGGTATAGTGTGTCCACAGTCATATTGGAGTGATAGAAACACAATTAATTGTTAAAGCAGACGTGGACGTTAAATCAGGTTTATTTTGTACATTAACGGATATCCATGAAGCAGTGAATATTAACGTGTATCCTGTCACATTTGCCGTGGAAAAAATAGTAAAAATTTAAACTTGTGTATGTGCGTGAACTTTGTAACGACATTGTGTGTGACTCATTACCACAAAAAAGCTTGAATTAACTCTACAACAAATACATCAAATAATCATTGGAAAAGTCTTTGCTGTAGTATTTCTCACAAACGTTATGTGAGATCTGCTTCCTTCATGTCTGTCACTGTGCTGATTATCTGAAGCTGCCGAGGCAGAGATTGAGGCACACTTACAGGCACGTGGGTACAGTGGGCAAGGGGAGAACTAGCATTAAAGGCACAGGCCACAAAAACAGCTGTAGTGTGTTCAGAGCTGAAAATTACAAACTTCTGAAATATATAATAAATAATCTGATGGGCGTTTTGAGCTGAAACTTTACAGGCACATTGTGGAGACACAAGAGACTCATCTTAAATCTTCAAAAAGGGGTAAAATAGGTGCACTTTAAAGAAATAATTTTAAATTTTAATTTTGGCATATTATTTCATAAACAAGACTTGTGTTGTGCTTATTTACCAAAATGCTTCTTGATTTATGAATATTGAGATATTTGGACTAGAAACAATCCAAAAAAATGTAGTAAGAAAAGCATCTTTCACTGTGCACTTCGCCATCTTGGAACTGCCAATGTATCGTAACTGAACGTAAAAATCAGTGGGTTTTCCAAGATGCCACAACATTGCGTGGTCTCTGGTTATAATCACATTCAAGATTAAGGCTGCACAAAATATCACTCCAGCATTGACATCGCAATGTGAGCATTTGCAATAGACACATCACAGTATTTGATATCTGAAGTCAGGATCATAGTCTAGTAAATGCTAAAGAACCACAGTTTTACATAAAAAACGTGAATTTGCATATATATATTTGCATATATACAGTATTTGTATATAGGGACTGTGTAAGCATCCCGAGCCAGTTTTAAGCATTCAGGCACAACAATTTTTAATATTTGTAACTTAAAGAAAGATTATTAAGTTTTATTTTGCATTTGATAAATCAGTTACCTGCATACGTCCAGACTCCCAGAAAACTGTAAAGCACAGTTTATTTTATTTGTTTCTTTGCAACTATATTTATCAATTCTTGTGATTGGATTATTAAATTTTAACCAGATGTACCGGCCTACAATATTATCCCAATCAAAAATCTAAAATGACAAATACTTACTATTGAAAACATCTGGTGAAATTATACTCAATATCACAATGTGTATCGCAGAAAAATAAAATATCACGTCAGTTTTTTTTTTCCAATAACCTGCAGCTCTGGTCAAGATTTTAATTAAATGGTAACATTTAGTGAAGATGCTTTGGTTTGTGTTTTTAGAACATGGGAGCCTTTTTAATGTTGTGCTGGCTAAAGCTTGATGTCTTTAGTGTGAAAGTTTAGCAAAATCGTCCATTGTTGATATTCAGATGTGTATAAATACAACTGAAGATGCAGTAACCTTTTTCTCTAGTGTTCATAGACTTGCTTTAAATGTTTTTAATATGATAGTGGACTACTTTGGTATAGTAGCCCAGCGAAAAAATCGACTATATTCCTACATTTTATGACTTGAACTTGAAGCAATTTTTTTTCCTTCTCATATTAAAACCCAAAAATGTGTTTTTATTATTTATTTATAGTTAAAAGTGTCCTTCACCCACCATAACAGGGGTTTTGACCTCTGAAGTGCTCGTCACCCTCTCTTCAACTGTCGCGGATTGGCGGGTCGAGTCATTCAGACAAGAGGGTGATGAGAAAAACTTGAAGTCTCCCAGGAGGGTATGAGTGTGTCACGGTCACCAAGGAAACCAATGACGGGGAATGGTGTGTAACAATAAACCCTACTGTGAAATGAATAGGTGGTGTTTATTCCCTTCCTGTCTCTCTATACACCTCGCAATTGTCAAAGAACATAAATGGATCCACGTGAGCCGTACATAAGTTGTTGAAACACTAGGTACTCTGGGTCTTTTGGCTGTCCAGCTGTGACTGTTTTATTCGTTTTTTCAGGTCAAGCCTGTTTTCTTGTTTCTAATCTTTATTTTTTTTTATTCTTCAGTTGTAGACATCCAAACGTCTGAAATGGAGGCACTCCGTGTAAAAGGTCATTATAGTTTTGCCAACATGGAATAGAAAATTATAAAGATAATTGCAACTTTTTTTACCTCACAATTCTTGCTCTTTTTTTTTTTTCTTCAAATATATATATATATTTTTTTTTTATGTCTTGCATTTTGAAGTTATAAACAAATACGTACAAACATCTCGCAATTCTGCTTGGTTTTGTTTCAAATTACAAAGTCTTGATTCCTAAAAATGTCAAAATTATTACATGCATACTGTGAAAAAAAGAGAAGTGTGAGATATAAACTAAGAGACACCTATTTCAGGAAACGTTGTATGTCGTGGACTTTCTGTCATGTGAAAGAAAAAGTTACAAGTTTTGATGTTTTTTTTTTTTTATAATTTTTTTTTATATATATTTTTATCCAGTGGTGATGTGGAGTTCCATGGATGAAATCAACATAGGCTCATTCTGAAAACGTAGCCCTAAATACATTTCTGGAGATCACGAATTGTGTAGCTAAAAGTACATATGGCTGCATTTTGTCTTTAAAACGAACGCTACGGGGCGGTATGACGCCTTTTCCTTCTCACGCTTATACCAGCTGATCGCTTGCCTCTGTATGGATGTCTTTTCCACTGTTACTAGTTTGTCCAGTGGCTTGCCATGTACGTTGACTGCTTCGAGTTTAGTGAAGAACACTTCCAGAAATCAGGTGAGACCAAAACAGAAAAAATTAAATAAACAGGTAAAAAACAGAGTGAGAATGTGCTAAAAATCTGAAAACGTGGTAAAAATCAGGTAAGGGCTATTCTTTTTCTGGACTGCTTTTTAAAACTGTCGGCTTGTTTTTGGGAAGTGGGTGGGTGGGTCAATTGGTGCTTTTTAAAACAGTATTGGTTGGGTTTTGGAAAGGAGTGTGGGTCAGTCAGTCAATCCATAGCGGCCTCTGGTGGATTTACACGAGAACCGCAGGTGTAAATGGCCC
>CAIGQQ010037719.1:14121163-14143102 GCA_903798035.1 Danio albolineatus | reverse complement strand
CTCTGGTGGATTTACACGAGAACCGCAGGTGTAAATGGCCCTCGTGACAGAAATTTGAGATCTGAAAATCCGTACACAGCGGCCTCTGGTGGATTTACACGAGAACAGCAGGTGTAAATGGCACTCTTGAGAGAAATTTGAGATCTGAAAATCCGTACACAGCGGCCTCTGGATTCGCGAAAACAAAAACTGCACAAAAAAAAACATACCTCCTGGGATCTATTTGGCGCTCTCCAGAAATGAATACTGGTACATTTCAAAATGAGCTTGGGTTGGATGTAATACTACAGGCAAAAAATAAATAAAATTAATAATAATAAAGCATTTATTATAGCCTACCTAAACTACAGTAACTACAAATTAACAGTGGGTTTGCTAGTTTAGCTATGGTTGAAATGATACTGTGGCTATACAAATGGCAATCAACCTTCCAAAATTGGTAGGCCTACAGACTTTTACTATGATAAAACCATTGTAATCTTTTTAAGTGATAGACTACCTGTTGAATTCATAATGAATTTGTTGAATAAACTAGTACTGAATGGACAGAACAATTTCTTATGGTTCGATTTATGGACGTAATTTTCCGTTTACTACATTCAGTAATCACCATTAAGTCTTTACATGTTATTCCAAATATGCCTATGGAGAACTTGATTCTTCAGTGAGAAATTTGCTGGTCTTTCCATTCCATTAGGTAAAAATGACACCATAAAAATATCTTAAATGTGATTCCAATGAGTCTGAATCCAATATTCAGATGAAGACTTATTTCTGAATACTTCTGTAGGTCTGTGAAAGAAACACCGAATTTACAACAGCTAACCGTAGCGACGACTCACTTGTTGAACCCCATCGAGTCATCGATAAAGGAGAAATGTGGGCTCTGGCTATTGCATATCATTTGTATTTAATAAAACCATAGTCCACGTTTTGCTGTTTCTCACAAATTTGGCATCATGAGTCACATGCACTTTAGGGATCCTTTTTGAAGCTTGAGGTCTTTTTTATAAAGGCTAACTCCACAGAACAAAGTCAGTCAAAGCCCACTGGTTTGAATGACGTGAGTAATCATTACCTTTTTCATCTGTGTGAGAGTACATGTGTCCATAACTTGATGTTTTATTCTATTCCTGGAACCCCAGCATCACCCCGGGGTTTCTTTCCCCTCAGGTCACTATTCTGAACTTGTTCTATTTCTGTTCCTGTAAAAATCTATTTGTTGCCATAGATATGGCAGGGTCTCCAGGGAAACCAATGGCCAGTTCGCGGCAGAAGATAGGCAAGTGATTTAAATTAAATTAAGTCAAGTGCTTTTGTGCTCTACTGACTTCACTTTTTCGGTGCAGTCAATTTTGGCAATGACTGAACAGATAACAAGCAACGATGGAGTTGTGCGTCCTTCTCTGACAGTAGCCTACAGTTTATTAATCCTTTACTGCTTGATTAAAGGCTACCAAAAGTACGTCTAGGCTATACTTACAAATCACATAGACGATATTCATTGAAAGATTTGATCTTTTGAGTTTCATCAAGAACAGATTAACAGCCTACATGGAAATGTGATTAGAATTACTGGATTAGCTATTGGAATATTTATTAAATATTTTAACTTGAGAACTGATAGAGCCTGTGCCAACTAAACACAACGCAAAAAAGTTACTACAACTCAACTAAAGGGTTTATGTTAAGCTTTCAGAAAGCCAAACAACAATTTTCGCAAAACATTATGATTAAAAATAGCAACATATAGCTATATATTTGTATTCAATATGTTTTTGCTCGATGCGACAACTGCAACAGACGTGGCTGATTAGTAAACTATAGTAACTTGTCAGTTAGCAACGATAGCTTGTGAGTGTTCGGATCCCCTAAAAGAGTCGACACAGGAGTCGTTTGTTCAGGACGCGTACCTCGCGCTGTTAAATAATTTTGTGCATTTTCGTGTAGCCTACTTTGAGTTAAATAACTAACCCTGTTCTTGTGCTATGGTGGTGATATTTGAGTGAATGATCCCAGCAAAATAAATTGAAACACTCTGGAAACGTTTGTTTTGTAGCTACAGCTTATTGTAGGCTAAAACATGCATAGAACATGTTGTTCTCCTTTTCCAAGTTTAGTAAACCCTAAATTGGCTTGCAGCCTACACCATCATATCCACTTAACAATATGTGAAACCATAATCTTTAAATCAAACAAGCCCCTTGTTTTTGTTAACCTAGCATTCGTGCCTGATTGTTTACAGTGTTCGGCTTCGCTGAATCGATACATCTCCAATCGGAAGAGCATCGTTTCCTCTGATTGGCTCGTGGAGGCGCGCGCGTCTGCAGCAGGACTATATAAGCGCAACAGGCGACCTGCGGATCTGAACCTCTCTCACCGCAGCCTGAGGAAAACACAGCACACACACACGCACTCACACACACACACACACACACACTCACTAATGAACACAGAAGTGCCTGTGAACGAGTGAGGATTCTCAAAGAGGGGAGACATTTACAAAGGCAGCGAGTTACAGGTTTGAAAGTTTACTTTACTTCAACTGAATTGTGATGAAGAATGACTGGTTTGGAATGATTTTGTATGTACTTTATGAAAAAGGAATGCACTTAAGCATTTTTCAAAAGCTCTCTTATTGAATCTCTCATGATAAGCTGTTGTTTTGTTTTTATTTAAGACATATTCAAGATGTTTTTACTGTCTTTTTTTGGTTAGTTAGTTATGCTTTAACCAGTCAAAATATACAATCAAAATGCACTTACTAGTTTTTTGTGGGTTAAGTTTAAGTACATTTAAAAACAATCTGGTTTCCCAGTTTTACTTTTGCATGAAAAAGCTTGTGTGGATGTCACATATTAAAGAAAAGAAATCGGAATATTTTTAAAATAGAATAGTTTTAACTAATTCTATTAATTAGCTATCAAATAGCATGTTTATTTTTATTAGATGGTAAAAGTCAGTTGTCAGAAAAGTTGATCTCTGAATCAGAGAGACCGTTGTTGTGTTTAGTGCAACCTGTTGATGTTCATGTGAATTCAGTCTCAGTTTGGATGTTCATCAACTCAGTGTATCAAATAAATTGCTTGGTCGAACACTTTATCATACCTAAATATTTTTGTGAAAGACTGAAAATGTTGGATCCTGGAGCACACCGGAGAGAAAATATTTTATATTTTACATATTTTACTCATGCAGTGCATGTCTCTCCAGAGACTAATGAGGTGATGATAATAATCAGGTATGTTGCATAAGGACAAACTGTCCAGAGACTGGGTACTTCAGGACCAGGACTGAATATCAAAAAGGAATAGTCATCTGCATCTTTTCTAAAACAATATTTGTGTAATGTTATGTGTAAAGTTAGCAAATGTTATTTAATAGATGATTAAAAGAATGTGCTATTTCCCTAGTCAGATCATTTTCTAGTCCAATTTTTTGAAGTCATATAGCATTTGTTAAAAGTCTATAAACTGTAAATGCTCCACGTGCTATAGTTTTATTGTTGTCATGAATAATGCTCATATAGAAATGAAGTAGATTGCATTAAAGCTTGAACCTATCACATAGAACAAAATATTTAGGTAATCTATTTTCACCAATCATTAAAAAGATATTCGGAAACAATGCCGGAACAATTTTCACCTGTCGAGACATCCATAGCAACAGAAGGCATCTTAAAGGGATAGTTCACACAAAAAACTCTTCTTTCTTTTGTTGAAGAAAAGAAGATATTTTGAAGAATGCAGGTAGCTGGCACCAATCCGGCACCTCATAGAAAGTTTTTTTCCACAATGGAACTAAATGAGTGTCAGCAACCAACACACTTCAGTATATCATCTTTTAGTGCTCAACAGGAGAATGAAACTCATAAAGGTATAAATCCACTCTGAGGGAGAGTAAATAATGAGGCAGTTTTCATTTTTGGGTCAACTGTCCATTTAAGCATTTTTCATTATCAGATGGATAGAAAAATTATGAAAAAACATTTACCAAACCTTTCATCATTCACCTAAAGTTCAATGGGTTTTTTGTAAACCATAAAATTACTGTATAATTAACCCTGCAACTTCAACTGGGACAGATGGTAATGATTTAATGATATATTATGGTAAACTGTAAGGCATTATTAGCTGCGAGGCTCACTGTTGAATGTTCTGTTGCGTGTGGTTACAGGCTACCGTGCGTCACACAGTGGGTTAAGCCCAAACGGATCATGTGGGTTCTGGAGAAGATCCGGGACTCAGTCGAAACAAATGTGCTCCGACAAGGAGAGGCGGGCGAAAAAGGAAAGGCTCCTGTTTATAGCAACGTCCTCACACCAGATAAGATCCCAGATTTCTTCATCCCCCCCAAGCTTGTAAGCTGCCCGCCAGAGACAGAAGCTTCTGACGTCAAACCCAAAGAGAGTCTCAAACCCTCGACGTCTGAGCAGACCATCAGCAACAAAAAGATCAGCAGCCCTCGTAGTCCGCGCTTGGTCAGCAAGTTAGCTGGAGACACCAAGAACTTACTGAGGGCGGCGAACCGCCACATTATTCAGATTGAGAGCGCGGACGACGTCGTAGCAGGTGACACCAATGCCGACCCTCAATCCCAATCCGCCATGTCGCTTCCTTACATTCCAAAAACACAGACTTCTTACGGCTTCGCTACGTTGATGGAGAGTCCCCACACCCGGCGGAAAGAGTCCCTGTTTCACTGCGACCACACAAGCCCAGTGACATCACCCAACACCCAACGCAAATCCCAAAGCAAGAGCCCCAACGAAGGGAACCACCTTAACCCTCCTGACTTTAACACCTCACATATAAACCCCTACAGATACTTCAGTGGGGGCGAGAGCGACACTTGCTCTTCAGCAGAGTCCTCTCCATTCAGTTCTCCATTGCTCTCCCGATCCGCCTCTCTGCTGAAGATCTTTACCCACGAAACTCAAGCCAAGGTTGCAAAAGGTAAGCGGACATTTGCCAGGCATAGTTCCCTGTCTACGGACGAGTGCAGCTCCGCAGAACCAAGCCCTAATGTTCCTAGACGGAGTCACTGTTCATCCTTGCAAGCCGGCGGAGCTCTGGACCATCTTCATGGCGCGGACCGCCAACACAAGGAGCACACCATCAACATGCATAAAGGAGGCACTGTGCGACTTTGTTCAGACTACGACACCGGAACGGCCCGCTTGCGAATCCGCATTATAGCAGCCGAGGACTTGTACGAGCCCATGTTTGACATTAAGAGCATCAACTGTTGCGTGTCGCTCTACCTCAATCCAGGCAAGTTGCAGAAGCAGAGGAGCACGATAATCAAGAACAGCCGCAATCCCGTCTTCAACGAGGACTTCTTTTTCGATTCTGTGACTTCGGCTCAGGTCAAGAACCTCGCTTTGAAGATCAAGGTTGTGAATAAAGGCACTAGCCTGAAAAGGGACATGCTGCTAGGTGAACGAGAGGTCCCTTTGTGCAAGCTCCTGTCTGGATTTTAGACCTTCAGAAGGGGACGCTGCCTTCAAAGGTGGAATAAGATCTTCTGTACTAGATATTTGCGTAGTTGTCTTTCATGTAGCTTGATGTGGTTGATTTACAGTGTTGGGTAAGTTACTTTAAAAAAGCAAATAATTACTAATTACTAATTACTTAATCAATATTGTATTTAAAATACTTTTCTAATTACTGTGTCTGAAAAGTAACTTAATTACTCAATAAGTAACTTAACTAAATACTTCTTGAAATCCCTATAAACCTTGAGTGGACAAATAATAAAAATGTAACTCTGTAAATAATAAATACTTAGATAAAACATATGAGTCAAACATGAAATAGTTTAGCCTTTTAGTTTTCTGAATCATCTTTATTATGTTCTATTTTTAAAAAAATCTGTAATAATTACATGCATAATAATTTTTAGTATGCAATGTAACCTTCTTAAATATTATTCTGCATATCTATCGATCAGGCAGGATCAGGCAATCTTTACAAAAAAAGCATTATTTTTGGCGGTATTAGAATGAAAGCCCGTGCAGTATGATCGGAAGTGGACAAAAGGCTTAAGATTTATATGGCATGTTTTTGAACTGGATTGTGTCTCTCTTGTTTACCTGTGATGCGATCGAGCAAAAGGTGTCTTATTACTCTGTAAACAGAGCAGCATCAGTCATGTTAAATTCGCCGACTCCCTCTATCACATCTGCGTAGTCATCCTAGCCTTTCTCATAGTAATCTTCATAGCCCATGTAAGGTGCGCGATAGCCTTGAAAAAGCCGCACGCTACAGCACGCAGGCGCGCAATGAGGAAAAATAAATTGATTAATACTGTAATGTTCTTGTCTGGGAATATTTTCATTTCATAAAACAGCCACTCGCTTCAGCTGAGTCCGACATCTTCCGCTTTATGACTAGCAGCAAACTGGCGCGCGGCGCTATCACATGCATCTGCACTACGATCATTTTAAAGCGCCAGAGTTTACTTTTACCTTTAGAACATAAATTTATAAAATTGTGTAAGATTATTCAGCGAGTTTAATTATTTTACAATGTAACGCAGGTACATTATAAGTAACTGTAATTAAAATACCTAAAAATGAACAGTAATTAGTTACTTTACTTTTTCAGTGGAATAGTAATTTAATTACAGTAACGCGTTACTTAGTTACACCCAACACTGTTAATTTAGTATCTAAAACTAACAAACAACCACCACCTGCTCGAGATCAAGGTGTTAGCGTAGCCTGTAAATATGGAAAAGTCTTTTTGTACGTGGCCTTCTGTATTTCGGTAGCGCTGCTCATTTTAGCCTAATTAAAACCAAGCATTTACCTATTTGATTGTAAAGACTTTTTCCACCGAGCCGCAGACCTTTGAAGCTACACAATGGCCTTCTGTGCTAATGTCAGCTTTGATCCTGGATGCATCTGCTGGCTGATTTGGAGGATGAATAACCAAGACCGAACAATGTTTAGTCATGTGTCGACGTCACGTTGGCGTAAACTTGTAAATGCGATGACGTGTTCCTGCAACAACATGCAGAATGTCATTTGGTGAAACCCAGAAGCCTTACCGAGGAGCGTTTTTTGGCATGTTTGTATTTGCTCAGACTGAATTATCGTTTGATTCAGCATCGCTATCTGTTTCTGTTTGTTGGATATTGATATATGAAATGAGTGTTCTGGAGTGCACTTTTTGTTTTTTTTAAAAGGGTCTTTGAAAGTCTTTCCATGCACACTACTAACCCAGAGTAAAGGCACCGAGTGAACTTGCATTTGTGTTGTGTGAAGATTAAATGCCAATCCACGCCATTCCATCTTTAGCAAGGTAAAATTCATACACAAAGGAAAGCATGTGTCATTATGCAAATGAGTGAGCTGATGGGCTCATTCAACAGAATGATTTAGAAAAGTGGTTGAAATACGACACAAATAGGATTAGTGACAGATGAATGCATGGATCTTTCATTTCCAGTGTGAGATGTTGTTATTTTTATGATAAAATCAGACCAAATAGCTATTATCTTATTGAAAGGACAATCTAGCCTCATTTAATGATTCATATTAAATGATACTAATTTAGTAACCGTTATTTCACTATAGATTAAGAGCAGAAAAGTCATCTTTGAGGTAATGAAGCGGCTGTAGTGCTCATTAGAATGCTAAAAAAACATCAAAAACAGCCCCATTGAAACTAGCTAATGACTGGATGGATATACAAGGAAGCAGGGAACGGACAAGAACATTTCTATATTTGTGATCTGTGGATTGTGTTGTAATTATCAGAGTGCAAAAAGCACATGAAGCTTTCCATTTCTGTTCAAGTGTATGATTAATTTCCTGAACCACTCGAATGCTGGAGTCTTCCTGTTTTAACAGGCGTATTTGCAAACTGAAAAAGTGCCAATCCTGTGTACTTGATGTAGAAGTGAACTGTTCATCTTGCCGTTTAGTGTGATTCCTTCGTAGGGGATCCCGTCAACTCTGGTAGTTTGTAATTTGTGTGCATGGATAATATTTTCACTGTGGTAATCAACTTATAATATATACACTATTTTTTTGAGGTGTGAGGTGTTTGATGGAAATTTCGGTGTTCTTTTCTTCTGCACCCCTGCGTGGATGTTCATCTGTCGTACTAGTATATTAGATGGAAAAGTGGGGGTTCATTTTTGTAAATTTGCAACTATGAAAGATAATAAAAAAAATATTTATGGACATTTTGCTTTTTGATTTAATGTTGTCTGATCACATTTCAGGGGTGTATTTTGAATACAAGTGAATGTGGCACTGAATACTTTTAGCTATTATCATTTCCTAAATGACTTCAGATTATTTCTTTATGTGTGGATCAATTCATGTGCAGCTTTTATAAAAAAAAGAAAGTTTTATTTGATTAAAGCATTTGTTTAGTTTCAATCCTGATGACAGATGTTCTAAAACAGGGGTGCTCAACCCTGCTCCTGGAGATCGATATTTGAGCCCAAGGCTCCCGCCCAGTCAATAAGCATGTAAGGGGATCCGAGATCAGGTAGGTCTCGAAAGCTCCCCCTTAGAAAAGGGAGGAAAAAAGGAGGAGATGGGGTGGAAGGGGCGATTCTTCCAAAACGAAGGTAGAGCAGTAGAGAAAAAATGGTCTGTTTATAGTAAGCTTGGATCGCTCTGATTGGATCATTGCTGATTACAGATGATCAGCCAGGCGTGCTAATCATATCACGTGCTCCTCTCGAAATTAGTTTATGTTTATTCACTTTTATTTAACTTTGTGCAGTTGGAAAGATTCATAATAATAATAATAATAATAATAATAATAATAAATGTTATTTGCTTTTCTCAAACTCAAAGCGCTACAAAACAATAATACAAAAAACATTGGATACCAAAATGCATCAAATAGTTAAAAATGACAATACTAAATACTAAAATAAAAAGCAATACTAAAAAGGTGAGTCTTAAGTAGTTTCTTAAAACGGTCCAGGGTGAGAATTTGCCTGCACGTTGTGTGTTGTTGAAGATATTTTCTCAAGTTGTTAGTGTTTTTTATTTGCATTTGTTAAAACTGCTTTCACAACTTTATTGTTCAATATATAAATAAGCAAAGTTATAATAAAAAAAAAAGTTAAAATGTTGCAATAATTGTTTCACTTACAAATTTTAGCATTTTTTGGAAAGAGTATTGAATTTTAGTAGCTTATATTATAGTAGCCTATATTGTTGATGATAATAATAATAATAATAATATTAATAATAATAATAATAATAATAATAATAATGGGCGCCATGATGGCGTAGTGAGTAGCACGTTCGCCTCACAGCAAGAAGGTCGCTGGTTCGAGCCTTGGCTGGGTCAGTTAGCATTTCTGTGTGGAGTTTGCATGTTCTCCACGTGGTTGCGTGGGTTTCCTCCGGGTGCTCCGGTTTCCCCCACAAGTCCAAAGACATGCGGTACAGGTGAATTGGGTTAGGCTAAATTGTCCGTAGTATATGTATGTGAATGAGTGTGTATGTTTCCCAGAGATGGGTTGCAGCTGGAAGGGCTTTCGGTGCGTAAAACAAATACTGGATAAGTTGGCGGTTCATTCTGCTGTGACGACCCCTGGATTAATAAAGGGACTAATCCAAATAGAAAATTAATGAGTGAATGAATGAATGATCATAATAATAATCATAATAATAAATCCTCACATTTATCTAGCACTTTTCTGGACACTCAGGGGTTAAATCCCTACTTTTTTTCGAAGGACATCCTGGGATTTTTAATGACCACAAAGAATCACAGTTAACATCTCACAGTTAACAGAGAGCTAGCTGCTGGCAAAATGCTACAAATACTACATATTACAAATTTAACAACATTATTTTGATTTCATTTATATTCAAAAGAAAATTGTGTGATCTTATTTAAATACAATCACTGACAATCCCAGATGAAATTGATGTCATTCAATTCTAATTTGTCATCCTGTAATGAATAATAAAAGAAAACTCTTAGAACTCTTCTAAATGTGCCATGGCAATTAGATCTGTTTCTGCAACTTTTCCTATTGCCTTAAAAAGAATGTGACCGCTATGCTATGAGGAGACAAAGTTGAATGCGGTACATGTCTGCGGTCACCAAGGGAAACCCTTCCAGAAGTTTCGCGGGGCTTCAGGTTTCTGAGCACACAGATATGTTCAAAAAGGTCTGAAAAGACCAGACATCTCTTTCTGGTAAACAGATAACAGCAGAGGGTCATCTGTCTCCGCTGTCCGCCGGGCCTTCACCTCATTAGGCCTGAGAAAAAAACGAGCTAAAGCAGAAGAGCAGAAAGAAAGACAGAGAAGTAGAGCACACCTGTTTTTCCAAACGAGCTATCCATAGTTTCACCTCTGTATTTCAGAGCTTGTCCAACTTTTATTTATTTAATGATAAACAGTCCCTAGTAGCAAAGAATTCTGGCCCAGATTTGGCATGAATCTGGCAGAGCAGGCATTCATCCGACACTGGCATACGGCATGTGGGCCAAACATGGCCCTGGTTTGGCAGAGGTGGCACCGTCTTTAAGGCGGCACACAATACTTGGGCCAGATGTAAAATGTAGTATTCGGGCCAGATGTTATTAACTGATATGTGGGCCATGTAAGTTTGGCCAGTTTGACCCACATTTAAAATACATTTTTTTTATTTTCAAGAAAAGAAAAAATAAATTCTACCAATCAGGTCACTTTGAGAAAAAGCACGGCCATACCACGCTTAAAGTGCAATGATTTATGGGTTTATCAATTTCCTTGTTGTAGTAACACACCAACATATCTGACCCAGTTCAGGCCCAATTATGGGTGATTAACTTGGCTGAGTCTTGGCCCAGATATGGTCCATGTTTGGCACTTCTCTGGAAGCTAGACTTGGTCCAGTCATGTACTGTAATTCACTGCGGCATGTGGGCCAAGCAAAAGCTGATTGTGTGGGCCAGAGCTGGGCCAGAGATATTTTGCTATGTGGGAGGTGCCACGGTGGCATAGTGGGTAGCACATTCGCCTCACAGCAAAAAGGTCGCTGGTTCGAACCCCGGCTGGTTCGAACCCCGGCTGGTTCGAACCTCCGGTTTCCCCCTCAAGTCCAAAGACTTGTGGTATAGGTGAATTGGGTAGGCTAAATTGTCCATAGTGTATGAGTGTGAATCAGTGTGTCTGGATGTTTCCCAGAGATGGGTTGCAGTTGGAAGGGCATCCCGTGCGTAAAACATAGGCTATGCTAGAAAAGTTGGCGGTTCATTCCGTTGTGGCGACCCCAGATTAATAAAGGGACTAGCTGAAAAGAAAATGAATGAATAAATAATGTTAAACATGCGATGTTGATTGTTCCCTGTTTCGTGATGTAAGCTTTTTGCAACAATAAAAAAAAAATCTGATCTTATCTGTAAATGACAGCCATACTATTTCCACTTTTCTTCACAGTTCTAATTTATATATATTATTTTACAACATAGCCTAATGATGCTAAACATTGTCGCCATATTTTACTTCAGGCAATGTTCGCTGTAGCGCGTCATCATGTTAAATTTAAATTTGTTTGTTACGAACGTAACTGACGGCATCTGCGTTGACATTTAAAAATATATGTAAGATTTAACCTAATATATTCTCATTACTAATCAGACTTTAATACTGCTGATGAAGTGGATGTTTAAGGCTTGCCTTTTTATGACGGAATACTTCAGGTAATCAGTTTCCTTTATGTCCGCATAGGCTATTTATTTATTTATTTAGCTGGTAAATATAATGACAGTTAATTATGAAGCTTCCACTAATATAGAGCCACTATAATAGAGCCCCATACGGTAAAATCATGTTTATTTTTATTAATAGTTGTAACATGAATATGTTTTGTGAATAGAATGTAAAACTTCAACGTCTAACTGATAGGCATCCCAGATAGCAAGAACATTTGGGCCAAATCTGGGTAATATCTGGCACATGTGGCTCAGGTATGGCATGGCTGAACAGATATGGGCCAGATTCTTACCATATATGTTTTGCCATAAATTCAGAATAAGCGGGAAAGTTCTTCTGTCTCACAGCTTCTTTTGCAGTATGTGGACCAGTTAACAAAAAACACATAAGAGCCTAATAAGGCTCAGCTGTGGCTGACATCGGTAAATATCAACCTCTGGCTGACTTCGGGATTGCATGTGGGAAAACACACGAAACTGACGACAGGCCTGGCAGACATCTTGCACGCCACACTTCAGTTTGCCTGGACAACCGTGCGAGTTTAACAGTCTTCCCGCCCGTCATTTGTTTATGGTAAGTGATAATTTGGCATTTAAAGTTATTTTACTTAAATATTCATCATTATATGTAAAAGTTAACACTCACTGAGTGATTTGTTATTCATTTAATTAAGAAATGTGTCGAGTTAAATAGTATTTTCCTCTTTTGAACGTGGTGTTTACTTAACATTAGCGCTCCAACAGTTTGCTGTTTAAATTAACATTAGCATTAAATTTATTGCAAATTTCCAATGACCACAGAATACTTTATTTATTATGGATAAATATCAATTTGTAAAAATCTTCAGTCACGTTTTAGTGTGGTTTAGTAAGGTTTAAAATAAAGCAGTCCTGTTAGGCCTAACATGATAGTCGAAGCCAATAGAAAAATTTATTGTAATATGAACTAACAATATGGGTATAAAGTTTCTGTACAATATAGAGCCGAAACCCAACAACAAACCTTCATAAATCAACAAATTTTTGTTGTCTAATGGTCATTTAATATCATTAAACGTAGTATAACTGGCTGCAATAACCCGGTTTGACCAGCGTGGCGCTGTAACAGAGACATTTTTCAGCTCTTCTGGGTTCCATTCAAAAGAAGAAGAGACCTTTACTCTTCAAACTGGACAACACAAAAGACAGCGCTTAATTATAGCGATGTGATAATGGCACGATACAATCTCTGCAATCTTTGACCACAGTATGTTCATATTAAATTTATACAATTTATATAGATTTAAAGCAAACATGTTTATAGGATTAATCCTTAAGAAATAACAGTAAAAGTTTAGAGGTTATTAAGCTGCTGAAATATAAATGTAAAAATAATAATATTCATGCATATGTGTAAGTATAGTTTGGTCTTCAAAGATTAACCTATGTTAGCTCTGTTTTGATCGTTTTAACAGTTAAAAGGATAGTTCACACAACAATTTAGTTGTCATTATTCTTCCTTCACTTGTTCCAAACTGTTTAATTTATTTCTTCTGTTGAACACAAAATAATATATTTTAAAGAAACCTGGAAACCTGTAACCATTGACTTCAGTAATATTTGTTTTTCCTACTATGTAAGTGAATGGTTACACGTTTTCAGCTTTCTTCAAAATATCATCTTTTGTGGTTAGCCAAGGAAAGAAACTCATAAAGATTTGGAACTATGTGAACTTTATTACATATTTAGCTATAACAGTGTTAATGTAAAACGCAAAGGCATTGCCACATACAAGTTTGGGCATTCAAACTTTCAGATTTTTTAAATAAATTAATTAGTTAATTAATTAATTTATTAATCATTTAATTTAGTCAATACACTACAAAATGCCTTATATTTTTTCTTGTTTCTAGTCCAAATATATAAAAAAATTCTTACATCAAAAAGTCCTGCCACTTTATTTTAAAAAAAATATATGTACAAAAAAGTGTCAAAAATGAGATCCATTGTGCTTTTGTGAATTAGACCTCTTTTGATTCAACTGTTGTGCATTTGTTGTTGATAAAATACAGCATAACCGTAAAGATTATTAATTATTTTGGTTAATAATGGTCAATTAGTAATAACTCATTATTACTGAACTGTGGTAGAATATTCCTCATGCGCAATCATGCAATATTGCATGTAAATAAGAAAGCTTAATTTATTGCATTTTGATGTGTTTGAAGTGTCAAATGTTTTAAAAGACATCGTAATATATGCTTGACAAAAGAATTTTTTAGATTTGCAGGAAATTAAAACTGATTTTAAACTTTAACTGGGAGAATCATTAACAATTTATTCCAACTGTTTAAATAATGTGTAATCTGTAAAAAGCAAGGAGTTTGAAAATTGTCAATATTTAAAAATATATAATATTTGAATGATTATTTAAAAATGTAACAGATTACATATATTTGGTTTCACACAGTTTAGCATTTTGATTTGTATTGTAATTTTTTTTGCAGCTGTACCTCTAGGTTGTATTGCTGATTATATTATTTATATTCTTCTTCACTGCAGGTGCTGTCAGACAGAATCCCCTCCCTCCCCGCATCGAGCGTAAAACAAATATTTCTGTGAGATGCAGTCTATGTCCAGTTTCTAAAGAACTTTTGACTGCTTTTAACTCGACTCAAGCACTTGAACAGAAAGCATTCTAGGACAATACTCGTCACCAAGGAGGACACTGGCACCCAAAAACATGGTAGCCCAACTCAGTCTAAACAGGCTAAATTGGATTTTTGTGCAGGATCGGGAGTGAAGGTATCTTCTGAATGTGAAGGGAAGCTGCTTGGGGCAGTTCACATATCTCATCTTTTGCGCGCGCAGGATCACATTAGGATTGCATATTGTGTGTGCTCACCCAGTTGAAAACCACGAGTCACGCGACAAGAACTGACCTATAGGCTTTAGGCTTTGTATGGAATATACACATTTCTGTAGTTTAATTACCTCAGACAAACACAGAACACAGTTCTGGCTAAAAGGATGTGGGCCAGTTCTGGGCCGGGGAACACTATCTGATCTGGGCCACATCTTTGCACTTAACACCCAAACACTGCAGTGCTTTTTCATACTATGGAAGTCAGTGGTTACAGGTATCCAGTGCTCTTCTAAATATCTTATTTCGTGTAAAAAAAAAAAAAAAAAGACAAACAGGTTTGGAACAAGTGAATGATGAGAGGATTTAAGTTGAGTGAACCCTTTAAGTCTTGAATATGTCAAGTTGTTGTGATCAACCTATTGTAATGTTTTTCAGTGACTCTTAAATTACCGAAGAAGCTGCAGTTTATTAGTATTTTTATAGATATTTTCTGTTTTAGAAATAATTTAAAAGTAAAGTCATTAGTAATTTGATTACTTTTTACATGAAGTAATCTATTACTAATCTATTTACTTTTTACTACTGTAATATATTACAGTAACTTACCCAACACTGTATGTTTATATACACAACTGGTCAAAAATTTGGGGTCAGGGTTTTTTTTTTTCATGTTTTTTAAAAACATTTATAATTTTACAATCTGTATTGTATTTATGATGAAATAAATGCAACCTTGGTGAGCAGGAGAAGCTCATTTTAAAACATTTAAAAATCCTACTGACCCCAAACTTTGACTGGTAGTGTGTGTGTATGTATATATGTATATATATTAATTTATTTTTTCAACTGAAATGTACATTTATATGTATTTATTTGTGTATTATATCATCTTTGCATCAAAAAAATGACATTTTACAATTATTTTTACTTTTATTTTGTATTTTTCTGTTTGTTGAATTTTGTTAATGTTTTCTAACTCTTTATTTGTCCACATTTTGTTCAATTGTTTTATCTGAATGTTATTCGCATTGATTAAAGTATACTATTGATATTAATTTGTTGTGTGATTTACTTATATATGTGGTCAGCCACATGTGGGCCACATAAGGGGTAACAGAAATCAGCCTTACTAATCTTGCAGACAAGGCCCATATCTGGGCCACATAAAAATATATTACATGGCTCAAGCTTGGCTGAGTTGTGGCACTACTTTGGTTCAGTTCTGGCTAAAAGGATGTGGGCCAGTTCTGGGCCGGGGAACACTATCTGATCTGGGCCACATCTTAGCAGTTTATCTGGGCCAGATCTGGGCCAAAGGAAATTTGTTGACTGGGTGTCGGTTGATCTTGATAAAACGTCTCAGAAGACACCGTTTCATTTATCACAAGAAATAACATTATTCAGGGTCAGATAAGTTCCTCGCGGTTTGTTTTGTGATTAAAAGCCCTTCAGTCCTTATCAACATGGTGATTTGTTCAAGACTCTTTCGTGACATTAAAGCCGTCTTTGTGTAGGATTACAGTCGCTACAGCCTTTCTGACATGATGTTCTTTGAAATGCCCTCTCACACAGTTCAGAAATTGATTTTGTTTTTGTATTATATTTGAAGCTGGGGGTAATATATGTTGCAGCATGAACTCTTTGACATCTGCTGGAATTAGTTTTTCACATGGTTCCTAATGGAAGAGATTTATCCTGTCTAAAATCAGTACTTTTCTGAATATGTCATTGATTCATTTCACGAAATCGCTGCCCTTTGTGCCGCCATAACAGCATTTAAATGATAAACAACCAATGCATTTGTCGTTTCGAAACATAACAATGATATGTATTTATATCTTTAATATTACATCAAATTCATTCATTTTCTTTTCGGCTTAGTCCCATTATAAATCCGGGGTCGCCACAGCGGAATGAACCGCCAACTTATCCAGCATTTGTTTTACACAGCGGATGCCCTTCCAGCCACAACCCAACACTGGGAAACATCCATACATTCTCATTCACACACATACACTATGGACAATTTAGCCTTACCCAATTCACCTGTACCGCATATCTTTGGACTGTGGGGGAAACCGGAGCACCCAGAGGAAACCCACGCAACCACGGGGAGAACATGCAAACTCCACACAGAAATGCCAACTGGCCCAGCCGGGGATCGAACCAGCGACCTTCTTGCTGTGAGGCGAACGTGCTACTCACTACGCCACCGTGGCGCCCCATTACATCAAATTAAAGTCAAAAAAATATTATTTAAAATTGTAGTTATGCTGATGTTTTCAGGCAGTTTGGGCCTTGAATTATTCAAATGTATTTAGTGTAGCCTTATTGGTAACCCACACTAGCATAAGTACACATTGATTTCATAAAATATAAATAATTCTATCACTGTCCCTTTATTTCATACCAGGCCTGTTACCCTCATCTGAGCAAACCTGCAACACAATGGTACATCCGAATGACATCACTTCCAGGAAGCTGCATCTTCTCTCAAACAAGTACTCCAACTGTTAAAACACAAGTAAGTTTCTCTCCCTCTACTAATGCTCTGTTTGTGAGGATTTCTATGGTTTGACATCATGCAGTATCAACATTACCATTTTAAAGTGTAAATATAAACATTTGTTTGACTTAATATAATTAATATCTAATCAATATCTCTTCAAAGTGTGCAACATGTTTTTGTAGTTGAATATAGCAGCTAGCAGTTCAAGAGTTCACACTTAGATATGCTAAGCGTTTATAGCAGGTTTGGCATGCGGTCCCGGGAGAGTACCCTGAGCTCGGAGATACTTGAGCCCAAGGCTCCCGCCCAGTCAATAAGCATATAAGGGGATCCGAGATTAGGTAGTTCTCGAAAGTTCCCCCTTAGAAAAGGGAGGAAAAAGGAGGAGATGGGGTGGAAGGGGCGATTCTTCCAAAACGAAGATAGAATAGTATGGAGAAAACGATCCGTTTATAGTAAACTTGGACCGATCTGATTGGATTATTACTGATTACAGATGGTCCGCCAGGTGTGCTTAATCATATCACGTGCTTCTCTCGAAATTAGTTTATGAAACTTCACTTAACAAAGTAGTCTAAGTAGGATATAGAGCTGTGGATACGCATGTAAGAAAAAATGAGGACGACGTTGAAATCTCAATGAAGATGTTTATTCAGCATAGCGGTCTCAAAATACATGGCAGTACCTTGGGTTCACCAGAGTCAGAATGAACCCTGAACATTCTTAAACTCAAACCTTTATACTGTTTTAGCTGTTGCCTCTAGACTCACCTTTAGATGTAAATTAAGTTGCTCCTTGGCTGTTGACCCAGCTGTATTCTCTAGCTCTCTGTGTTAATGCAGTTTCAACACTATTGATGAGATGGTTCTCTGTGCACCACTCCCATCACCATTCTACGATTGGTACCATTTGGTCGAGATGTAGTCACCTCAAACAATGCAGAGACAACAAACTGTTGACTTCTCTTTTCTCTCATTAGTCAGCCCTTTTGGGAAATGAGCATCAATTCACCATTTAGAGTGGAAGT
Organism: Danio albolineatus; assembly: GCA_903798035.1. NCBI lineage: Eukaryota > Metazoa > Chordata > Actinopteri > Cypriniformes > Danionidae > Danio > Danio albolineatus. The sequence goes on along the minus strand of CAIGQQ010037719.1, from coordinate 14,125,033 downwards.
TGGGTTGAGGCAGACTCATTTCTTACACGGACACCAATACAGCATCATTTTTGTGGCTGTATAACACACAGTTTTTACGTTACTGTGACGGTTGGCTTTAGGATTGGTGTAGGGCTAGATGTTAAAATTGGGTTATTTAGTAAATAATCTGAATAATAATATGTACAACTACTGTTTTTACATTACGTTAATAAAATAAAATTAATGGGAAATTTAATAAACAATTAAAAAAATTCTCGTTAACTTCTGCCTGCAACTGTATTTGATCATCGCCAAGTGTCAAACATGTTCCTGTCAGCCATGTTACTCTTCCAGAGTGTTTTGGTTTCAACTTGTATGTGACTGGGATGGCATTTAATTTAGTTGTCATCTGGTCATACTCCAGAGAATATGATGTCAATCATTAATTTAACAAACATTGTAAAAATTAAATGTTGCTGTTTTGATTCTAGGTTCATCCATTGTAACTTGTAACAAATATTGAATTTTGGCCAAAGTCCATTCTTTTAGGATCTTTCCTGTGATCACTCTCCAAAAATAGGATGCCACCGGTCATCCGAATGACAAATATGAGATTGTTTCAAATTTAAATAAGTGACTGAAAACCTAAAAAAACAAAAAACAAAAAACTGTGACATAGCTCTTATTAAATAGGTAGTGAGCAATTCCATGCAAATGTCAACCTTGCCATGAAAAAAAAATTCACCAAAATAGAGAAACCGTTTATACCGATTCTAAGGGCCCATGCACTCTAGGGGCCCACAGAGATCCGCTTTGTAATTAATAACGGTACTATAATGTAATATAAATTATGAATGTACCTCTGAATGACAAGTAAAACAATTAATTAGAAATAAAAAATAAAAATACGGCTTATATCTGCCCCTCGTGTTTGTCACTGTCAAATTGCACCCCCCCTCCTTTCACTGTATGGTTCAGTCCGTCAGTAGCAGGAAGAGAGTTGATGCTTTGTTGAGTGCGATCGTCAGGTAAACTGTCAAAGCAGCGATGTCCTCGAGGTTAACACCAGCTGCGTCCCAAATCGCATACTTATGCACTATTCTATGCCACTTTGTAGTATAAATAGTGTAAGTAGTGCGTTCACACTGAAAACTCTACAAATAATAAGTGCACTTTAATTACACGGATGATGCTCTCAGCATCATTTATGGGTCTCGGCTTATTTATGGGTCTCATTGTAATATAATTTTGTGTCTTATTGATTTTTGTTACTTTTTCAGTGTATTGCACATTGTATGAGACACTATTGCAGTACAGTTATTTAAATAGTTAAACATTTGGTGTTTTGTGTGTTTAGAAATGTAAAATTTTCAGTGAATATTTGATTACTGTTCCTTTTTTTGTACTACATTTACATTTGAACAATAAATCATCTGCTAGCAACAGTCATGGCTGTTCTCTTACTAAATACTGATAAGTAGTGGACAAAATCAATAATTAACTGCATACGTCAGTATAACTACATTGCAGACAAAGAGTTTGGATAGCCAGCTTGGGAGTAAGGGGCCCATCCTCATATTTTTTCATGGGGCCCAAAATTGCTAGCGGCGCCCCTGAGACTAACAACCCAACAATTAACAAAGCATATTAAACTAAGACTTAAGGAAAACCCAATAACAAGAAACTAAAGGAAATAAATGAAGTTTGATGGCTGGCACTGAAGTCTCCTCACCCCGCTGACTCTCGGTCCATATTTATAGCCAATTTGCAAAAAGCACAACTCGCCGCAGGTGCGCAAAGGCGGACCACTCTAGGAAACAGTGAGTAACGTAATAACACACGCACACACAAGCACAAACAGGCAGCAGCCGTAAAAGTAACATACGGTATCTATTAAACTTACTTGAAGGACAAGTATTTAGGATTGACATCCAGCGGCTGAACTAGGTATTGCAGTCCAAAATCAAAATATTGGAGAGGGTTTTTTTTTTCAGCCTGTTCTCTCTAAAGACGACTCAATGCAAATCCAGTTTGCCAAATTGACAACACCAATGCAAGCGAGTGTTCCTGACGATCGAGACTTACACTGTAAGCTGCTCAGCTAATGTTTGCATTCGTAATGTTTGTATTATTTACTTCACACTTGCACTTGGTGGTTTACACTCTGAATCTGTGTCTCATTTTGGAGGCTGCTACTGTTTTCCCGATGTAACATTTTTGGTTGCGTCCACATACATGGAGTCTGCTTTCAAAACTGAAATGACATTTGCTGTTTTCAGCTAAGGCAGCTCAGGGTGCTGAAATATAATTATTGTAATAATTAATAATTATTTATATATATATAAATAATATAAATTTAAATAATATAAATAATATAAATAAACAATATAACATAATATAATTGAATAATATAAATTTAAATAATATAAATAATTTAAATAATTTAAATAGTATTTAAATATTTATTTAAATTATTACTTTATTTAATTAAAAATAATAATTTATTTAAATTATTAATTATTAAAAATTATTAAAATAATTAATAATTATTTATATGTATAATAATTATGTAATAACTAATAATTATAGTAATAATGAATAATTGTAATTGGATAAACTGGGAGTGGGCGGAGTTACACAGACCAAAACAAAGACAGACATTCCAACGCAGAAAGCACATTTTTAAAGGAGAATTACTAACTTTAACATTGTGTTTCAGATAAACAAATATGTTCACTCAGCATGTTTCTTAAATATCTGCAAACATATTATGGTAGATTTATTCTTTAGAAGAGTCAAAAAGTTCATTTTTTGAAAGGCCTCATGATTGTGTTTACTTGCTAGTGAGGATGTTGGAAAGTGTCCACAAGAAATCTGGAGTTTTATATGAGATCATCAAACCTGTGCCATATGTGTTTTTTTGCTCTGTTATCATCAGGGGCAGATGTTCCTGGAGTTTCTATGGGAACGCATGTCACTCTGATTTAGATTGCACCCACGGGCACCAACCGGCCAATAAAGCTGAACTGAGAGCAGGCCTGTGATCGCTGGACCGAGCTTCATCGCTCACGCCGGATGGAAACACTAGAGACAATCTAAGACAGCACAGGCCATCTTAAAAGGTCACGGAGAGATTGTTGAGAAAGACAAGTGGAAATCTGACAGCCCACCATGTAAGTGATCCATCTCCAAGAGTCTTCATGATGAAAAATGTAGAAAATGTTGTTGCCAATTATACATAAAATAACACTAAAACGTACATTTGAATTTAGAGTTATAAAAACAATATAGTTAATATCGTTAATATTTGTTTTATTCTGTAAAGGTGTGATAACATTTATGATTTTATTTTATTTTTTTTTAGAAAAAAAACAATGGGTCAGAATGGCAAATATTTTTAATTGTTGTCTTTGAAAACCAGGCTTACTCTGACAAATATTGATTTCTTAAATCTTCTTGAAGTTAAAACATGATTAAAAATGAATATAATCATTTCTGATAAAAATGCTATGGTTTTTAAAATGTATGCCAAACAATGCCATAAGCAACATATTTATTTCAAATTTAGAAGAAATTTCATCAGCAGTATACGGAATAAAACGCAAAACTGTGTTTCGTAAATCTAGAGAAACTGAATTTTGGAGTGCTCTCTTAATATTTTCCATATTCCATATGTATATAAATATATTCAAAGTTTTTTAACTAAAAATTTTAAATAAATATAATAGCTAAAACTACATGAAAAGAATGAAATCAGAATGAACCTAGCCATAATGAACTAACTGAGGCACACAACAAAACACTGAGGCACACAACAAAATTCAAAAGTCTATGAATAATTCTGCACATTTACCATACACATGAATGTGTATGACACTTCAGAGTATGAATGTGTATGACACTTCAGAG
>CAIGQQ010037719.1:14057058-14095636 GCA_903798035.1 Danio albolineatus | reverse complement strand
TGCAAATTCTCACAATGCAAACGCATTAAGAAAGTGAGCTGCAAATTCTCACAACGCAAACACATTAAGAAAGTGAGCCGCAAATTCTCACAATGCAAACACATTAAGAAAGTGAGCCGCAAATTCTCACAACGCAAACACATTAAGAAAGTGAGCTGCAAATCCTCACAATGCAAACGCATTAAGAAAGTGAGCTGCAAATTCTCACAACGCAAACACATTAAGAAAGTGAGCCGCAAATTCTCGCAATGCAAACACATTAAGAAAGTGAGCTGCAAATTCTCACAATGCAAACACATTAAGAAAGTGAGCTGCAAATTCTCACAATGCAAACACATTAAGAAAGTGAGCCGCAAATTCTCACAACGCAAACGTATTCAGAAAGTGAGCCGCAAATCCTTACAATGCAAACAAACATTATAAAAATGAACTGCAAATTCTCACAACGCAAACACATTAAGAAAGTGAGCCGCAAATTCTCACAACGCAAACACGTTAAGAAAGTGAGCCGCAAATTCTCACAATGCAAACACATTAAGAAAGTGAGCCGCAAATTCTCACAACGCAAACACATAAAGAAAGTGAGCCGCAAATTCTCGCAATGCAAACACATTAAGAAAGTGAGCCGCAAATTCTCACAACGCAAACACATTAAGAAAATGCACTGGAATTACTCACAACACATGCAAATAGCATGGAACACAATAGAAATGTTTCAAGGGGACCCTAAAATGTGACAGACCTGGCTGGGATTTGTTTATTGTGCTGTGTGAGTTTTTTGTTTATTTTAACATCCTTATTACACCATTACCTTGTCTTTTGTATATAATTAACCTAAATAACCATGACCTAAATAGCTGGGTCCGTCACGTTTTTGGGTCCCCTTGAAACATTTCTGTTGTATTTATGTTGTGTTGTGAAGAATTGCAGAGTGGTTTCTTATTGTGTTTGTGTTGTGAGGATTTGCAGCAGATTTTATGTGAATCCAATGAAGATCTGTCTTCATTTGCTGGTGTTTCTTGCAATTGCATATGCATTCTTAAATTGCAACACGTTAAGCTCACTCAGCCACCATACATCTAATTATTCATGCGGTCACGATGCTCTTTTTTGCGTCATTGACTTCCATTCAGACACACGTGAATGCGCCAGACTGTAAATGCAAGCTTGTGCACTGTAAAAAATGCAGGGTTTCACACAATTCATTCATGTTATCCAACAAAATATGATTAAATTAATCTAACACGTTTAAGTGTTGAATGTAGGCTCAGTGGTTAGCACTGTCGCCTCACAGCAAGAAGGTCAATGGTTTGAGTCCCAGCTGGGCCAGTTGGCATTTCTGTGTGGAGTTTGCATGTTCTCCTCATGTTGGTGTGAATAATAATAGTAATAATAATAATACCTTACATTTATATAATGCTTTTCTGGGCACTCAAAGCGCTTTACACAATGGGGAGATCTCCTCATCCACCACCAGTGTGCAGCATCCACCTGGATGACGCGACTGCAGCCATTTTTGCACCAGACCGCACACCACACACCAGCTGATTGGTGGAGAGGAGACAGAGTAATTAAGTCAATTATGATATGGGGATGGTTAGGACAGAGGCCAGTGGGCAGATCTGTCCAGGAGGTTAAACCCCTACTCTTTTTCGAAGAACATCCTGGGATTTTTAATGACCACAGAGAGTCAGGACCTCGGTTTAACGTCTCATCCGAAAGACGGCGCTCACTGAGCAGTATAGAGTCCCCGTCACTATACTGGGGCATTAGGACCCACACAGACCGCAGGTTGGACGCCCCCTTCTAAAATGGCCATAGTGTATGTGTGTGAATGAGTGTGTATGGGTGTTTCGCAGTACTGGATTGTTGTTGGAAGGTTAAAACAAATTCTGGAATGGAATATGGAATACTTATAAAAATGGAATACTTGGTGGTTCATTCCACTGTGGCGACCCCTTATAAATAAGGGACTAAGCTGAATGAAAATGAATGATTGAACGCTGTATATATAAAAAAGCAATAATATTGTTTCGTGATACACGTATTTTGAAATTTTAAATTGGAAAAAGGTAGAAAAAAAATTCTGAAATTTGAATTTATCAGGAAAACAAATTAGGAAAAGGCAATAAGTTTCAATATATTGCATAATACAATACAATACAATGCAATACAATATTTATTTATAAAGCACATTCAAAAACAACCAAAGGTGACCAAAGTGCTGTATAGGAGTACTAAAGATTGAGAATACAATAAAATGTAAAGGAAACATTTACTAAGTAACATCAATACAAAAAGTCAAAAAGGAGTATTAAAAATAAGAGAAAACAGAAATAGAGGGGGAAAGCCTTATGTTTAAACTGTTTACAAATTTTGTGCAGTTGTCACTACCTGTATTTTTCGAAGGTTAATTTAACTGCTGAATGCGTTTTGTCAGCTGAAGTTCCCATTAGTGTGTATACATGAACCACTGGTCCAAGTTAGACATTTCCAGACTGAAAAATGCTTTAAAAATTGTGTCGTTTGCAAGCAGTTTATCTTTATTTCCAAACTGGCACAGCTGAAATCCACAAGTTTTTTTTTTTTTTTATATGCGTATCTCTGTTGAGTGTCTCTCCATTACAATTAGAACATGTATGTGTGTGTGTTGTGTGTGTGTTGGATTCATCTCTGGTGTAGTGTGGCAGGAAAGGTCAGTTTCGTTCACCCCCTCAAATCAAACACTCATTAATATTCAATATGGAAATATGAGAGCTCGCTCTTTCCAACCAAAGACGTACTGTCTCAGCTTTGTCCACCCACCACGACTGATTTCAAAAGTGGGATTTATGTCGCTGAGCCATTTATGCAGACAACCTCGTGTAAATATAGTCCACTAAATACAAACACATTATTTTTTAAACCATAGTTTAATCCATGTAGATATTATTGCGTTTTAAAGCTCGACATTTATGTTCAGCACTGATTTAGCTAATATGCATTTTACTCAAATTAACCCTGACCTTCAGTTGTGGCTGCTGTTGTCATTATCATCACAACAAATAATGGGGCACCTTTTTTTTTTTAATGCGAGCGTGTTTGGTTACCACGGAGACAATAATGTGTGGAGAGCTTGGAATGACTGAAGAAAAATCTGTAATTATCAAAATATTCTTTTAATGTAAATAATTGTGCTGTAAGTGCGTAAAACCTAAACATGAAAGGGGTTTTTGAGCATTATAAATAGTAAGGTATATGTCAGCTTTTATTTTCCTCTTCCAGTGGAGAATGTGTTCTGTTTTTGAGCATTTTCTTTTATTTATTATGACTTGCAGAAGGCACTTACCAAGATGTCGTTCAGTGGTTATGTATCGAAAGCTTTTTAGCCCTATTTTCCATGAGTATCATTTGATGACATATTTAAAGACTTGCCGATCAGTGTTGCTGAAAAATACCAATTAATTTTATTCATTCATTCATTCATTCATTCATTCATTCATTCATTTTCTTTTCGGCTTAGTCCCTTTATTAATCCGGGGTCGCCACAGCGGAATGAACCGCCAACTTATCCGGCATTTGTTTTACGCAGCGGATGCCCTTCCAGCCACAACCCATCTCTGGGAAACAATTAATTTTATTTTAAATATTAATACTTTCCACTTACATTTACATTTGATGCTTTTTTTCGAAGACACTCACAAATGATCGAAATGATCAAATCAATAAAACTAAAGAAAATAGTATGTAATAGATATTATAAGTATTGAACATACTCTATTATAAAGAATAAAGAGTATTAGAATTCATATTTGTTTTTCTTTCTTGTTTTATTGTTAATAAAATAAAATTGCTTAAGAGGGCTAATAATATTGACCTTAAAATTATCATTATTGTTGTTTTTAAACTGCTTTTATTCTAGCTGAAATAAAGCAACAAGACTTTCTCAAGAAGAAAAATATTAAAGGAAATACTGTAAAAAATTCCTTGCTCTGTTAAGCATCCTTTGGGAAATATTGAAAAAAGAAAACTTCATTTATCACTTTGCTTTTACAAGCTTTTAATCTTTAAAAGAATACATTATGGTTAAAATTATATTAAATGTATTTATTAAGTATACTGGTCCCAACAAGAATGTTGTTACAACTTTTTTTTTTATAAATGTATTTTAAACTCAATGACAGCGCAATATTTCCGCAAGATTTTGATATTTTCATAGATGTTTTAAATTTCATAATATATAACGCCTTACACTTTTTATCTATGTGTATAAAATCACTTTATTTTTGATATGAACTAAATAGCTGACTCTTAACAACTTGTTCTTGATTATGTTGTTTATACATTCACTGGCCACTTTATTAGGTACACCTGAGCAACTGCTCGTTAACACAAATTTCTATTCAGCCAATCACATGGCAGATTGAAAGAAAGGTGATTTAAGTGACTTTGAACTGAGTATTTCAGAAACTGCTGATCTGCTGGGATTTTCACACACAACCATCTCTAGGGTTTACAGAGAATGATTCGAAAAAGAGAAAATATCCAGTGAGTGGCAGTTCTGTGAGCGCAAATGCCTTGTTGATGCCAGAGGTCAGAGGAGAATGGCCAGACTGGTTTGAGCTGATAGAAAGGCAACAGTAGCTCAAATAACAGTCGTTATAACTGAGGTATGCAGAAGAGCATCTCTGAACGCACAACACCTTGAAGCGGATGGGCTACAGCAGCAGAAGACCACACCAGGTGCCACTCCTGTCAGCTAAGAACAGAAAACTGAGGCTACAATTCACTCAGGCTCACCACAATTGGACAACAAAAGACTGAAAAACGTTGCCTGGTCTGATGAGTCTCGATTTCTGCTGCGACATTCGGATGGTAGGGTCAGAATTTGGCGTCAACAACGTGATCCATCTTGCCTTGCATCAATGGTTCAGGCTGCTGCTGGTGGTGGCACACTTCTTGACACTCTTTGGTTCCATTAGTACTAATTTAGCGTTGTGTCAATTCCCACTATTGTTGCTGATCATGTCCATCCCTTTATGTCCACAGGATAACACGCCATGTCATAAAGGGCAATTTATCTTAGACTGGTTTATTGAACAAGACAATGAGTTCACTGTACTTAAATGGCCTCCACAGTCACCAGATCTCAATCCAATAGACCACTGCAGCAACTTTGTGATGCTATTATGTCAATATGGACCAAAATCTCTGAGGACTATTCCAGTACCTTGTTGAATCTATGCCACGAAGGATTAAGCCAGTTCTGGAGGCAAAATGGGTCCAACCTGGTACTAGTAAGGTGTGCCTAATAAAGTGGCCGATGAGTGTAGTTTTCTGTACACTAAATATCTTCATCATTATTATTGTTATCATTATACTGCATAAAACACATGAAGGTGAAAATTAAATTCTGCTTATTGCACTTCTTTTTCTGTTCCTCCTGTGCAAGAAGAAAAAATGAAAGAAACACAAACATAAAATAACATTTTAGAAAGCGTGTAGCCATATCTGCATTTCCTGGTTTCTGGAGAAGCAGCTGCCTCAGGGGAAAAAAAACGAACATTACTAATCTTTTTGTTAGCTTCAGTATATAAACGTGTGCGTCATGCCTTGTTGAAGTTGTTATCTAGGAAGTCTGCAAAGCACTGGTGAATGTGAAAACGGGTTTTGTGCACCACAGCTCTGTGTAATCCATTAAAGCGCCGTTTGTTTATGTTTAATGCCACAAGCCTGGCTTTACAATATTGCACTTATTCTCTGCACTTATCAGAAATTACAGTAACAAACAACAGATCCAGTGCCCGAAGGCTTTAGAGGGACTGATAAAACTCTCCCTCCTCTTTCTGGTGCTGGAGAGAGTGTATAAATGGACGTGTCTCGGTGGCACCATTTTGTTCTTGTGCGTGTTTGCTTTTCTAACAACGCTTGTGTCAACAGTTTCAACCATTTCACAACCATCTGTTGGACTGGTTGGATGGTTCATTAATGCACCTTTCAGGATGTGATACAAAGAGTCAAACAGGATGTCCAAAGAGCAAGGAAATTAAAGCCTCACGTTGACTACTGTAGGTTCCTTCCCACCAGACAGTTTTGTATTTAATAGATGTCTAATTGATGTTGACTCGGCTAAAACAAGGTTAAATTTGAGCTGTCAGTAAAAATCTAATTGATGGCAAACAATTGTTCAAAAATAGGCTAAAGTCATCAGTCAATTACACAGACTTCACATATTTGATGATCAGTTGTTTTTTGCACTATTGATAGATGTCTATTACATTTTCAATGACAGCCCAAATTTAATTTTGTTTAGCCTAAGATGTTTAGAGGGGCCAGATTTCCAAAATGGCAAAAAAAAAATTTATTGAACATTTCAGATTTTGAACTACATCCAACAAAGCCTGATATCCAACAAAAACAGCAATACTGCAACAATAAGTACAAAATCAGGATTGAAACATATCAAATACAGTCTTTATCTGACCAAAATTCCACTGTTTTCTATACTGGCACCGTTTATTTTGGCTGTGGTGTATTCTAAACTAATAATGTACAAAATGGCAAATTTGAGCGCAATGGGCTATATGCACAGCAAGTGCTTTCCAGCCAATGATGAACTTCCGGTGAAAGGTTTATGTGACTATTTTCAATTTCGTACGGTTCCTTTTAAATCATCGGTGTTGTCATGTAATTAAAATACAACCAGTTAAATAGACTTAAGCATCCATTTTGTTGTTAAAGCGTAAAAAGAGACAAAAAAACATTTAAACCCAAGCGCCGTCATTAGCTGCAGGCTAGCGCAGAAATTGCATTGAAAATACTGGAGTAAAATTAATTTCCATGTTTTAAAGACATGGTGTGGAAAAATAAGCAGTGCTTAATGCAGTGCTTCTTGTTTGGTCTGATACCTACTTTATATCATATCTCAGCCAGGCAGTGAAGATCGCTGTTTTTTTTTTGTTGCTTTTTTTTTTTTTTTTTAAGAAATCATATGTTAAACATGCCGATTTTGTGTGGAATGACAACTAACTGGAAGCTTTGGGGATGGCTGACTGAAATTAAAACCACCATTCCAAAACCAACAACGGGTGTGGAAGTTTCTGTAGATGATTTACTGACAATATGCAAATTAGCATACTGGCAGCTAAGCAGAACCTCATTTTAAAACTAATGTAAAAAGTAATGGTACTTTTACTTGAGTTTGATTTGTCAGTCTGTCCACCACTGACTGTCGGGATCTGGTGTTTCTGAAGCATGGATCTCAAGGATGGAAGTATTTTATGTCATATTTTGAAAAGTTTTTCAAAATTTCCTTTTAGAATTTATTTTTAATGCAGCTAAAATATTCACAGGGGTGTCACGTTGGCTCAGTTGTTAGCACTGCCGCCTCACAGCACGAGCCAGTTGGCATTTCTGTGTGGAGTTTACATGTTCTCCCCATGTATGCGTGGGTTTCCCCCATCAAAGGCATCCTATTTAACATATGCTGGAAGAAAAATGAATGAATGTATTCACAGAGTTTTGACTTTAGATTAATTCCAGTGCTTACAGTCAGAGTAAATCTAAAACACAGACTTATTTACTGCATAGACAGAATTTTTATATTAATTTGCAAGGGCAATGAGTCTAATCAAATTTACTTCACAACAACTACATACAGTGACTAACTAACAGTTCAAAAGCATCCTGGTCTCTTCTGCACTGTAAACACTAATGAGTTGAATTTACTTAGAAAAAGTGTGGTAAACTGATTGCCTCAAAGAAAATTAGAAAATTAATTAATTTGCCTTCTTAAGAAAATTAATTCATAATTATTGAGTTAAAAAAGCTCACTAAAACTTTGTACAGGTAACTCGCATATTTTTGTAGATATCACTACAAAATGAGAGTACTCTGAACTCAACTTGACAAGTTAACCCAACTTACAAAAGCAAATTAGGCCAAGTATACACAACTCAAACTAAAAAGTAATCTTAACTGCACTGCTTGTTCATTTTACTAAGAAAATGTGTGGAAACTGATTGCCTTACATTTCTTAAGTAAACTGTACTCAAAACACTAAGTTAATTAAACAAGACAGACAACAGATTGGCAGTACACTAAAACATGTATTTGTTCCATAACACAATTTCAGAATCACAATGAGGACATTTGCCCATAAAACAAAGTTTTACATTTTTTCTTTTTTGTTCATGGTGAAATGCACAAATAAACAAATAAACAGTACATTGAACACTGTGCAAAACTTAGTGCTGTAGAAATCATTTTTCAACAAAGCAGAAAAATCTCTTAAAACTCCATTATAAAACCACTTAGGTAAAATGTCACATGTCCTCATCATTAAACAATATGCACTCTCCAATTTGTTTTATAGTACAGAACATTTTTTAGTTCTATTGATTTAACATTCTTTTGAAGAATAAACATTTTAAAACCATCCACTTAAAGGTACAGTTCACCCCAAAATAGAATTATAAACACCCTTTACTCAAGTGGTTTTAAGTCTTTTGGAGTTATTTATTCTTTTTGCTTTCATTTTTTGTGCCATTTTGTTTGTGCCAGATAGCACCATGAGGGTGTCCAGGCCTGTAGTCCAATATGCTAGTTTATCTTAAGTACTATTTACTCAAGATGTTTAGTTTAGGCACTAAATACTCCTAAATGTTAACTTAGCACAGAATAGTCAAGTAAAATCTACTAATTTAAATAAATCAGTAAAGTTTACAAGCTTTCCTTGAGTAGATTCAGTGATCACTTTTTACAATGTGTGTCTCTGACCCTGGCTGTAACATGTAAAACTTTAATCTTCAGTGATTTCTGACGATTGAGATCCACTTATTTAGTTGTTTCTGTCAGAATAGTGGCTTACAAAGGCTTACAAATGGCATGTTTTTGCTCACACTGAAATATGTGCAAATTTGACAAGCTTTAATAAATTATCTGTAGGGTATTTTGAGCTGAAACTTCACAAACGCATTCGGTGGGAGACCAGTGATTTATATTACATCTTAGGAAAAGGAGTGACATGGTAGCTCAGTGTTTATGCTAAAATGAGAGAGTATATAGGCGTTTCCCAGTACTGGGTTGTGGCTGGAAGGGCATCTGCTGCGTAAAACATATGCTGGAACAGTTGGCGGTTCATTCTGTTGTGCCGATTGCTGATAAATAAGCCCAAGCAGAATGAATGAATGAATGAATGAATGAATCTTAGGAAAAGGGTCATAATATGGCTCCTTTAAAAGTGTCTCAGTTATGCTTTCATCTTGCATCCTTTCAGGTTTGAGATAAATGTTTAAACACTTTGATATTTTACTTCAGAGGTGTTTATTTACGCTGTTTATCTCTCATTAGCCGTGGAGTCTTTATATATGCAGCTCATTTAGAAAACATGAGTGCTTTATTGAAGCTGTTATGACTGTCTCGTCACCTATAGTGACAGAACAAGGGCCGACAGAGACGTAAATAGAAAACAAGAGCGAGAAAGACAGATCGCAGTGGGTGGTTCGGGTGCAGTCTGTCGGGACGGGGCGAGGGCTGCGGATTTAATGGTTTGTCTGCATGGTGATAATTTAGACGCAGAGGCTCGACGGGGGGACGTGCCCTGCCATTCATCTTTGTTTTAATTGGGAACATTTTGTGTTTGGTGTTTCTCGGCATTAATAAAGCGAAAGCCCTGAGCTGTTTTGGTTAAATCTAATTAATGGCCTCAAAACAGGTGCGTTTGCGTGCCTGCTTGTGTTCCAGCGAGAGCAAAACACACAGATTGGGTCCTAAATGAAGACAAACAGAGGGTTGGAACTGTGTATTTTTTTTTTTTTATAATTTTGGGGGGAAATTTCTAAGTGGTGTTTGACGGGGCAAAATGTGCAAGCACAATGTCAAGGCTTTGCAAGTAGCTGCTAATGTTTAGGTGATCTTTTTTTTTTATTTTTTACTTTTCCTAAAATTCCAATTGGTTTGTTTTCTGATGATTTTGTTGTTTAATTAAATGTTAAGCTCAAAGGTATGTCCAAACTTTAATAATTATTATTATATTTAGCTTATTCCATGGTCTGCTGGAACTATTGACTCTGATTGGCTTAAACATGTGCCGTACAAAGGACCCTTTTCACTTTTCCGAGTTTCTCGGTAGGTGAAATCGTCATAGTTGGGTGAACTTAGAGTACAACAAATAATTTTTTTACAATCTTATTTGTTGAAACAATGAAACTATAATTTATCAAGGCTTTTTAGAAAAAGGAAGAACGTTTTGTGAGACTGATAATGGTAGCCAGATGAGAGAACAACGTAAAATTGATTGTCCTGAACACTGCACTTCATACGCGTTACACAATCTGTAATTGTTTTTTTCAAAGATTATATAACGCATTAGTTGTAACCACAGCAACTCTGTGACTGTTCCCAGAACCTTCATTCCTCTGTGTAATCTCAGTCACATTGACGCATGCTTCACCAGGTAGCCAATGGGGGGCAACCACCTCCACAATTTACTCAAAATTATTTGCAAACAGGCATGAAACATGTTATTCTGAGATTATTGATAATATCAATGTCATACAGGTATATCACACACAGCTGGGCAAATTTCTCTGTCTATAATCCATAATAATAACTCCTGTATAGTAGTCCCACCATCTGTCCTCGATGACACTCGAATACCCTGTCAAAAAAATTATAGTGCCTGGGAATGACCTTTTTACAGTGTCTCGTATAAGGTTAAAGTTGTTTTCGTGTGCTTACGTAGACGAATATGGCCACAGTGTAAATGCACAGTACAGTTACGAGCTTATTGCCATATTACATCATTATGATAACATGATATCAATGCCTTCAGTGATTTTCCCTAAGATAAATACCAAAACATAATGCATCTGGAATAACTACAGCAGTCGCCATCATCAATTTCATATGAAGTAAGAGATTGCGATGACGAATGATGACGTGTGCAGGTGTTGTAGTGGTGTCCCATTTCTAAGGGGGAAAATCTGAAGCCCTTCTCCTTTACACTCTGTTACAATAGCAAAGGGGAAGGAGTAAAAAAATAGAATTGGTATTGGGCCTTGCTTTCTTTTTATCAGTCCGCCTGTGTCTGATTCAAAGTGGGCAGATTTATCACATGTTGTAACTGAAATTATTATTATTATTTTTTAACCAATTGGTCAAATATTGCACTACAAAGAGCAAAACTAGTTTTAACTTGTCTATAACTTGGCAAATGGTCGTTCTTTTGCCAGTGTATCATGCTGTTAAAATTAATATGTGACAAGGAACTGATTCTCTCTCATTTTTTTGCATGTTCTCTCTTTTACTTACTTCTACAGTTCAATTGTCATTTATTTCTGTCATTGTTTTAGTTAAAGTTGTGAAGAAATTAGAGTGTTTTCATCACTGAACTGTAGTTTTATCCAGAAGATGTACAACTAGACTAGAGTAACGAGCAATAAGCAATACCTAAAGTATCACAAAACCAGTCATAAGTGTCTTTTTTTGAAAATTGAGATTTATATATCACATACTGAGAAAATCCTATTTAAAGTTGTGCTAATGAAGCTGTCAGCGATGCATATTACTAATCAAACATTTTGTTGTGATATATTTACTGTAGGAAATTTATAGTACAATATGCTATCATGGAGTATGATCTTTACTTAGGATTCTAATGATTTTTGGCATAAAAGAGAGATCAATCATTTTGATCAAACTATGCATTATTATTCATTCATTCATTCATTTTCTTTTCGGCTTAGTCCCTTTATTAATCCGGGGTCGCCACAGCGGAATGAACCGCCAACTTATCCGGCATTTTGTTTTTACGCAGCGGATGCCCTTCCAGCCACAACCCATCTCTGGGAAACACATTCATACACTCTCATTCACACACATACACTATGGACAATTTAGCTTACCCAATTCACCTGTACCGCATGTCTTTGGACTGTGGGGGAAACCGGAGCACCCGGAGGAAACCCACGCAACCACGGGGAGAACATGCAAACTCCACACAGAAATGCCAACTGGCCCAACCGGGACCTGCCCCAACCGGGGATCGAACCAGCGACCTTCTTGCTGTGAGGCGAACGTGCTACTCACGCGCCACCGTGGCGCCCCTTATGCATTATTAGCTATTGTTAAAATAAACATGCAATATAAGTCATTTTGTCATTTGCTATATTTCTTTATTTTGCAGGTAGATTAGAGTTCACCTTGTACGAACTGCCATAGCAAGCACCGCTAACACAAGAAGGACGGAAAACTAGAAGAAATCAATGCATTTCCATTCAAATTAAGGTCAGTTAAGGTTTCCCGAGGCCAGTCGACAGGTATTCACACAGAACATTGACTTTGAAACCTCTTGTGACCCCTCGTCTCCCTGTGGTCAAATTATCGATATTTTCCTTACAGTAGATGGAACATTACTAACACTTTCCAAACATCGATGCAGAAGCCATTTGATAAATGCACAAAAACGACTCTAGCCAGTGGATGTCTATGCCTAAATTGCTTCTTCCCTCCTGTAGATGTGTGTGTGCCTATGTGTGTGTGTTTGAGACGGATTTGGCAGCGTCTTATCAGCAAATGCAGTCCACGCCACACTGACACCATGGCCGCCCATGCAGCTAATGCGAGCAGCATCTCTCTAAAGCTACCTGAACTCCAGCTGTGCCAGAGCATCCTGCGGATTTTATTAACATGAGGGCGAACGGCAATTTTTGGTGAGCCGTCATACTGAGTTTAATGTTATATTGGCTCAGTAAATCAGCGAAGGCTCTGTTTAAACCAGTTTTTTATGAGAATGGATTTCTTTGGTCTACCCCACGTTTGCACCAACCTGGTGTAATAATCAGGATAAGGCTGTTGATGAGTAAGTCTTTCTAAATGTCACATAATGACTCTGTGACATTCTTTAATGGGCACTGAAGCAACTCAGGGATTTAATCAAAACCTGGTGCAAGTGCCATCTCAGAATGGCTCAGCTTGGGAATTTTTTGGCACGATTTTTTAAAGGGCGCCTATGATGATCAATTTTTTTAAGCTGTTTGGACAGAACTGTGTGTAGGTATAGTGTGTGTACACTGTCACATTGGAGTGATATAAACACAACAAGTCTCTTTTTTTAAATTGACTGGCGTTAAAATACCCCCAGTGATTTTGAGGCTAACTGCAACATGACATAGGAGTGCGGTTTTCCTCGCCCACCGAATTGATTGACGTGCCATGTTTCCACAATGACATGTATACACATGTCCACAGAACATTTTTTGCAAAGAAACTGGGATTGAAACATATGTTACAAGTCTCTGTGATCAGCTGCACCTCAGTAATTAATTTGATTAGTTTAAAATGTAAGAGGGCCAAATCGCTATGTAATTCTTAACCACTATAACCCCCATGGCCACATGGTGTCAGCCAACACTGTGTGTGTGTGGCATTTGTGTGTGACCCATTGTTTCAGAAAGGATTAATAAACTCCACCAGAACTACATGAAATAAACTTTATTTCAGCTTTATTTGTATCTGTCTCTATCACTGACTGCCGTTTATCTGACGTAGGGCAGGAGAAGCGGACACACGTCAGAGCGGTGAGCAGGGAGAAGCAGCTCATTTGGATTTAAATCCACTACAAAAACAGCTACACTGTAGTCAGACACCAAAATGGGCAGATTCTGGAGGGTATAATAAATTATTTTATGAGTATTTTGATCTGAAACTTTATTGACACATTCTGGAGACACCAAAGGTTTATCTTACATCTTATTAAAGAGGTAAAATGCTTTAAAAAATATGCTAAGCTTTTTTAAAATTTATTTAATAAAACTATTGTTTATGTGTTTGAAGGGATAATTTACAATGAAACTTTCATAAACTTCTTTTTTGTAGAATGTCTGAGCAGCTTTTTCAATATATTTATAATATAAATAATTTATGATTAAAGAAAAAAGTATTTAGAAAACTAAAATCTAATTTGTGATGCACAAAAGCAAGTTTTTTTGTGTCATAAATGTAGTTTGAGTTTTTAATTATCCAGAAATGATTCATTTCAAATCTTCAAATCATGATTAAGACAGAAAGTATGAATAATAATATAGTAAGCCATAATTATTAACGTTAGAGTGTTGAAATTGAGATAAAATTATATTATAGCAAAGGCACTTTCTTAAATAGATACTAAACCTTAATTATGAAATAATTATTGAAGTCAAAATTATGACAGACAAAAAATCAAAAATCAAAATTGGGATAAAAAATGGATTTCAATGAATAAATAAACTCACAATTATTTATTTTATAATTACTTTTGTAGTCTTATAATTTTATTATAAGACTCTCCAGTCAAAATTATAAGATATTAGAGGTTATGGTCTTAGTATTATATATACTTCAAATTTATCTTCATATTGTCCTTTCAAGTTTTAACCTGCATACTGCTTGACTTTTTATTTCATAATATATTATATTTTATGATATCTCATAATTATGACTTCCTGACATCATAATTATGATAATTTGTGTTTCTTATTTGAGTGAAATGAGCTTTTATATCAGTATGAGCAACAACCTGTTGATCCGTTTCTCTCACAAAACCAATTGCATGGCTGTGAAACACAAATATCTATTTGAAGGTATTTTATGGTGCTGCATTCTAGCTTTAAAAAACATAAAACATTATTATCTCCATAAAGCTTTACACCACCTTCACAGTAAGGAAACGAGCATCTTGAACATTGTGCCAAACATCTTCTTTCATGTTCCTCCAAAAAACAGGACATTTGGAATGACTTTTGTTTCTTTTTTTCCTCACAGTGTTAAATTTGGACTACAGAAAGGACAGGAAACGGAGAAGGCCAGCAGAGTTTGTCGGAGAGAATGTCAAGCAGTTCTAGGCGGTGACAAGGGCATTGAGACTGGCAGTACCATGGCTGTCGCTTGTAGAAGCCGATACACACACTCACAAGGTGCCCAGCGGGGAGAGTGTCAGCTCAGCTAACAGAGAATGACAGTCAGCAGTGCCGGCGGATCACACATCAAGACGCACTTCAGCACGCCTGTCCGGCTCGCCGTCTATTAGTGCGCGTGGGTAGGTAAACTGGTGTCAGGACTGTCTATGCTGTATGTCAACATCAACGCCTATTATTAGGCTTTGCGCGTAATCCAATAGCAACCGTTCAGCGACTATGGTATTTTGGTTATGTTTATGTTAATAAAAGCTACAATGCGTCAAATATTAGCCTACTAATTTAAAAAAGTGACACACTGCTGCAAATTTGAGGACTGTTAGAAATAATATGATGTTGGATACAGTAATGTAGTTATATAAGGTATGTATATTAGCCTTGTGTGAAACAGCTTTTCAAATATTTCCTAAGTGATAATTTTTAGCACTTATGGAAATATCGTTGTTCTCTTATCAGTCTTATTTTGATTAGTTTGACTGAAATTAATTTTTTTTAAAGCCTTAAGGTCTTAAAAAACATTACAGTATTATGTACAGTATAATGTCAGTATTATTGATTTTCTTTCTAAATTGTATTATTTCTCTTTCAGCTGGCTACACATCAACCCACTGTCACCCAATGACTTGCTTAACCTAGTTAATCCTTTTGATTGCATAATATCTTGCAAATTAGCTAAAATATTATATTATATATATTATATTATATATTTTACTGTCATCATGGCAAAGATTAGTTAAATTAGTTATTTTAGTTAAAGTAGTTATTAAAACTATTACGTTTAAAAAAAATGTGTTGGGAAAAAAAACTTCTGATTCAACAAGGTACTGGAAATATTCCTCAGAGATTTTGGTCCACATTGACATGATAGCATCACGCAGTTGCTGCAGATTTGTCGGCTGCACATCCATGATGCGAATCTCCCGTTCCACCACATCCCAAAGGTGCTCAATTGGATTGAGTCTGGTGACTGTGGAGGTCATTTGAGTACAGTGAACTCATTGTCATGTTCAAGGAACCAGTCTGAGATCATTCTCACTTTATGACATGGCTTGTTATGCTGCTGGAAGTAGCCATCAGTTGATGAGTACACTGTGGTCATAAAGGGATAGAGACGGTGAGCAAAAATACTCAGGTAGGCTGTGACGTTGACACAATGCTAAATTAGTACTAACTGGTCCAAAGTGTGGCTAGAAAATATCCAGTAGCAAAAGATCAAAAGAAAATCGGCACACTGCCACTTTAGCTCTCAAAAAATCCTTTAATGTCACTCAACGTTTCGACCTACATGGTCTTCATCACCTGATATAGGTGATGAAAATATCCCCCACATAATTAGACCACCAGCAGCCTGAACCGTTGATACAAGGCAGGATGGATCCATGCTTTCCTGTTGTTGATGCCAAATTCTGACCCTACCATCCGAATGTCGCGGCAGAAATCGAGACTCATCAGACCAGTCAACTTTTCCCAATCTTCTATTGTCTAATTTTGGTGAGCCTGTGTGAATTGTAGCCTCAGTTTCCTCTTCTTAGCTGACAAGAGCGGCACCCGGTGTGGTCTTCTGCTGCTGTAGCCCATCCGCCTCAAGGTTTCATGTGTTGTGCATTCAGAGATGCTCTTCTGCATACCTTGGTTGTAACGTGGTTTTTTTGAGTTACTGTTGCCTTTCTATCAGCTGAAACCAGTCTGACCATTCTCCTCTGACCTCTGGTCTCAACAAGGCATTTGTGCCCACAGAACTGCCGCTCACTGGATATATTTGTTTTTCAGACCATTCTCTGTAAACCCTAGAGATGGTTGTCCGTGAAATTCCCATTATTATTTATTATAATATTATTCCTCATATTATTCCTCATATTAAAAAAATAATAAAAAACTTCACAGGAGGCTAATAATTTTGCCTTCAACTGTATATATGAAAATTAAACAATTAAAAGACCATTTGAAATATCTCAGTGTTTCTAAATGTACAATATAGAATTGTGTTTAGAGTAAAAATCTTTGTTGTATTATGTGAATTACAGATCACATTTCTTCCAAATATATAATAATAAAAATTGTCATTCAGAGCATTTATTTGCATAAAGTAACGACATTTTTAGACTTCTGAAGAGTTAAGAAATCAGTGTTGGAAATAACCTTCGAAATAACCCTGTTTTTCAGTTAAAACAAATGAAAATATTTGCTATTCTGACCTATTTAAAAAATATTTATATATATACTTGCAATGTGTCATGACCTTCTACACAGATGCCAAAAAGGAGCGCCTATTAGGCTTTACACAATACCCAGTAGCTACTATTCAGTGACCATGGTATTTTGTCAATATTTACATTGCTAAAAACTGCTGTGTCAAATATCACCCTACATTTGAAAATGTGACACAGTTCAGTGCATGTTTCTGCTCCGAGTGCAGATTCAATTTGTCTTGTAATGCTAAATAAATAAGGAAGTCTTTTCAGGCTGGTCTGACTTGCTCTTTGTGTACATTAGCACGCTAATCTTTCATGACACTTTGAACAATAGCAGATGCCCCTGTGAGTCATTGACTTGCGCTGTCACATGACCATTATCTTAGAACAGTCTTTCGATAATTCTTCTCATCAGGCCAAGAAACAAACACAAATTTTCCATTGTCTTGAATTTTTGTACACTTACAGTATATAAGTGATTTTTTAACTTTCTAAGTTTTTTGCTGAACGTTCCTGCAGTTTTCAGTGTTCCATTTAAAATCATCAATTGTTTTTTTAAAGAACGTCTTGACCCTGTATGCAGCATTTCATAAACATCTTTACTAAATATAGTATGCTGTATGCATGATTAACTGTTATGAATTTTGCAATTATAAATATAACATCAGTTTTAAACAAATCAATGCCAATTATCTAGTTCAGGTGAGTTAGGAAATCAATATTTGGTGGAATAACCCTGTTTTCAACCCTGTTTTAAGAAGTGCAGAACGAAACAATATTAAACTTTTGCTCAAACCCAAACCTAATGAATCCAGTACATAGAGAGAAACTAAGAATTATTGGTCACACTTTATTTTGATGGTCCGTTAGTTAAATTAAGTTACATTGCATTTACGTGTCAACTAATTCTCATTAGATTACAAGTAGACTGTTAGGTTGGGGTTAGGGTTGGGTTGGGGTTAGGACTAGGGTTAGTGAAAGTTGACAAAACTTGAAAAAGTTTCTTATAGTCAGTTAAATGTCTGTTGAAGGAGCAGTATCAGCAGATATTAAGCAGAGAGTCTACTAATACTCAAATGAACCATCAAAATAAAGTATTACTGAATTATTTCACAATGCCAGTTTCATTATTGGCACATTTTTCCCCATCATGTGGTACTAGAAAAATGGACATGCTACTCTTTTGAAGTTGTGAACTGTAAACTTATTTGAATGTAATTCGACTATTAGCATCTTGCTCAAAAATGATCGCAGAGTTTTGATAATTTTTCTATTTTAAACTTGCTTCTTCTGTAGTTACAATATGTTTTAAAACCAATGGAACATGAAAAGTTGCTATTTTCCTGGCCAATATTGCTATATACTCTCTATACTTTCCTTACGGAGTAATAATCGAAGAACGTTGCTGCAGCAGTTAGTAAAACAGGCAAAATTGCAACTTTTCATTTTCCATATGTCTTAGTATGTAACTAGAAGAGCTGAGCTTTAAATAGGAACATTTCTGAAACTTTTTTTAAACAAGATGTTAATGGTCTAATCTGATGCAGTGGTCTATGCTAAGCTAAAAGTGCTTTTGTCAGACCTGTAGAATGTCTGAATTCACATAAATGATAAAACTCAAAGAAGTGGAGTGTTAATTTATGTTCTATACAGCACCTATATTTTTAAAGATGGTGCATCTTAACCAGATCAGCTAAACAACCAATACTCCTGATATATTACGATTACAAACCTATAAGAACCACTTAGTGATGCTTAATAGTTCCTAAATTACCACAAAGAACTGCTGAGGAACCAATTTTTTTTGTGAACACATTATGATCAGCATCCATGGTTCTCTTTATTTTCACTCCGATCAGCCTAATAACCAATACTCCTGCTAAATAGCTCTAAAAAAATTCCCCTATGATTACGAGCCTATAAGAACCACTTAGCGATGCTAAATAGTTCCTCAACTACCACAAAGTACTGCTGAAGAACCATTTTTTTGTGAACACGTTGTCATCAGCGTCCATGTTTTTCACTCTTCTCTCCCTCATCTTAATAGTGTCAGTGAATTTCCAAAGATCTTGTTTTTAGATTTCAGCTTGTGCAGGGTGATTATCAGCAGGCCATCGAATGTATTTCCCGACTGAGCTTTCGGCCAGACGAGTTAATCAGCATATGGGGCGACTCATTAACAGAAATGGCACTCTGAGCAAGTCCAATCTGAAACGTTTTTCTTTTGAGGCCTCAAAGAGATTGCAACCCGCCGAGAGATGAAACCGAGTCGACCAAACCAATTACACGTTTGTCTAAACCCGAGGTTATGTAGACTTACTCGCCATTAATCATAAGCCAGAGGAAGTTTGAGAGTTTTTAAATCTGCACACTTTTTATTTTACTGTTCATCAAAAAAAAAAAAAAAATTGTTTACTTTGTAATTAAAGGGGTTAGTTCACCCAAAAATGTAAATTCTGTTATTAATTACTCACCCTTGTATCACTCCAAACCACTAGAACCTTAGTTTATCTTTAGAACACAAATTCATTCATTTTAATTAAAAACCAAGAGTTCCCTCATCCTCCATAGACAGCAACAAATGTTCAAAGTCCTGGAAAATACCAAAATAAGCATCCTCAAAACAGACCATATGCCTCCAGAATATTATCAAGCTACGAGAATACTTTTGTGCGCACATTAAACCAAAATAATGACTTTATTGTTTCTTCTCCTCAGTGTCAGTATATTGTGCACGTTTTTTTAAAGATCCCATGAAGTGCTTAGAAATGTGCATTTTTTTCATTCAATGTTCAACGTAATTGCTGAAACTGAAAAAAAAAAAATGAAGAGAGGGAGGGACATATAGTAGCCCCTCCCCTTTTATTTGTTTTTATCACAGCTCTGCCAGTGAGAGTATTTTGAGCTTAAAGGTGCAGTAGCTGATTGTCTTCAGAAACATTTTTGGTTGTGCTGATTGAAAGTCACTTCACATTCCAATAGTACTGATTAAAGTAAAGGATCTGAATGTATTTTTATGTATTTTTATATTCTGGGTGAGGCATAAGACTTAAAAATGTTCATCCAGTTAAAATAGTGTCGGGCTCACATGTCCCATAACTCCGATAAGATCTCAAACTGTCCTTCAGCAAATGCAGATTTGAGCTAACGCACACCTGTTTTTACGCAGATCCGCCGTTTGTGCATACACGTGCTGCGCGTTCATGAGAGAGAGAGAGTGAGAGAGAGAGAATTTTCAACACCTTTAATACAATTATTAAAAACATTATACAATCAAATGTTACACACTAAAATGCAAAAACAGCCTAATAAACCATAAACTCTAAATTTTCATCACAAATTTGACATAAAACTCAAATCTTTTCGAAACACATAAGATCACCCATTGCTTTGTAATACTGAAAGTCAATTAAGATTCTGGATTTCACCAAGTTGAAAAAAATGTTTTTAAACAGCCACTTGAGTTTTGCTCAACTTGAATTTTTCTAGTATCATAAATTGCCATTTTTGCTTGACCCAAAAGAAAATTTAATAACTGACAAAGAAAACGATGTTTACGTGTGTACTTATAACCACAAATGAAAATTTCCAAAGAAAACTTCTCGCCAAAACAAACAAACAAATTAGTTAAGACCTGAAAAAAAGAATTAAGCCTGTTACAAAACATAAAAGCATGATATAGGGTTTTATGCTGAGAACAAAATGGACATTCATCACTATTACCTCGACTTATAATTGATACAAAAGCATTCACCGCTATGGCACCATGCAAGATTCTCCATTGCAAATCCCCCACTTTTTTTTGGTAAAGGGGGTTTATACAGAGCTCTCCACTCTGGTCTAGCATTCTCTTTTAAATGGAGAACAGAGCGCCATGGAGTATCAACCCTGTTATTCAATGACTTCATATTTAACAATTTTACACAGCTATTATAAACATTTTTTCCAAACTCAGAATTGGTTCCCATTAAAAACAACACACTATTTTGCAAAAAAACACTTTCACACTCTTTAAAATCAGTTGATAAATATAAATCAGGAAAAGGATCAGTACAATTTGGCATGATTAAACCATCAGCATAATTTTCCAACATGTTAGCTTCTTCAGGGGCAAGAAAAGATTTCCACTTTTCAAGTAGAGAGAGAGAGAGAAAGATCTAGAGCGAGAGAGTGAGTGGTTAAAAACATGCTGAATCAAAACTTTTTAAATCCCGAATCAATATTGGAGAGTTAGTTTTGCAAGGAAGGACGACAGCATGGTAGTATTTCTGTTAGACAGGTAATGTTGTGTTTTAAAACTATTTAATCACACAAGGCTGATGTAGATGTTGTTGTTACAAATGGATTATATGCACAGAAGTGTTGTTCAGCCACTGAAATCTCCCGCTGAAAGATCGATGTGACTATTTTCAGATTCATAAGGTTATTTTACAGCATCGATAATGTTGATTTTATTTAGTTGAACAACAAAACATCATAAAAAGCGCTATTCCACCAAACAATGACGAACTGTGACGCGCTCCCAATATTGTTTACTATGCTACACTGAATATTTGGTCAGAAATAGCATTTTAGTATGGCTTAGTAATGAGTGTAGTTCCTGCACGTCGCCGGCTGAGCTTTACTGTACGTTCACACCGAAAGCGGCAAGAGTGTCAAAGTAACTCAAGTCATTCATTTTCAATGCGAGCCGGCGGTGATAAGCCAGTGTGGGCATCGAGGAGAGTTGAAATCAAGTCAACTTAATGGTAATAAGCATGGCGCAGTTCGGCAGGAAGGAATCAAAATGTAGAAGCCGCTTGAGAGAAGTCTAGAGAACACAGTCACTGTGAACTTTGATTCCGACCACAGTTGTCCGCAAGGGTTTTAATATTGCGATCACCTGATTTCCAATTATTTACGATGGACATACATTTAAAAAAGTTATTGGCGAGTTACTGATGTGCATTAATGTTATATATTTTTGTTCTTTTAAAAAAACGGGAATTTCATGCAACAGTACAAAACAGTATTGCTGATTTCAGACATACAGTATGGACACATATTGGATAAGTGGAGTAAAGCCACAGCACACGCAACAACTTGATCTTCCATTGTTAAATGAATCTGATAAAAAGCATGCAATATTTTCATGCTTGAAAGCATGTTTTATGCTGGAATGTCAGTGAATTGCTGATAATGCTGCAACGGCTCCTTTAAATATGAGATCAATGTAGTGAATGTTGATGCTCTCGCTGCCGGAGCTCTGAAGGCAGACAGCGTTGTCGCCAGGGCAGCCAGGGCAAACTTTGATGCTCTCACCGCCTTCTGTGTGAACGTACAGTTAGCTTTAACTCAACACATGAGTGAAGGTTCTGCTGTCTTCTTTAATGTGTTTTCAGGAGGCGTGGCTTTGGACGGCAGGGGAGGGACTGTGTTTCAAAGATTTATTCTAATAGGTTAGCATTGTGGCAGATCTCCTTCTGCACCTTTAAGCGCGTCTAATGTAAAGCAAATGGAAAGCATCTTGAAGGGAGCGGGACATTTCATATACAAGAGAGAATTTGATTGGTCAGAAGATTTGTAGAGAAACTGAAGTATTAAGTGACGTGATAAAAAAATGTTGATCCATTTTAACGGAAGTGACATGTTTATATCAGTTTTATATTTTCTAAACAGTTTTGTCAGAATATTAGCTTATAGATATCCTTCAAACCAGCAGACAGATACTAACATCTGAAATAACTTTATTTTAATTTCAAGGGACCTTTAAGTGCACAGTGCTCTTGTATGCGCACAATATACTGACACTGAGGAGAAGAAACTGTTGAATAAATTCATCATTTTTGTTTTACGTGCCCACAAAAGTATTCTCGTAGCTTGATAATATTCCAGTTGCACCACTGAAGGTCTATTTAGAGGATGTTTTGTGGTATTTTTAAGGCTCTCAAGTGAGAGCGGCTGTTTTTTAAACACCTTCTTAAAGGTCTGCATGTGATTGTGCTTCGATTTGTGCTTAAACGATAAACAATTAGAGGCTCTTCTCTCTCTCTCTCTCTCTCTCTCGGGTCACAAAAGAGCCTGTACAAGTGTGACGAGGCCTCTATAGCGATGAAGATAAAAACCACTCAAGTACTTTCAGCCGTTTATCAAATAAATGGGGAAAGAGTGCAGGCAGAAGACGGGCGAAATTTAGCGTGATGTAATTCCTCCAGTTGCAGCAGAAGCCTCCGGTGTGTGCTATTATTACTGTTCTCTGGGTGAAAACCATGAAAAAGCGATTGTAGGTTGGTTTGAGAGCTCCTGGACCCCTGGTTGGTATAGTAAATAGGTTGTGGCGTGAAGTTATTGTGGTGTGGAGGAGAAGGTGAAGCAGGAGGATTACTGGAATGTCCTCAAGCTTGAGTGGGTTATGATGGAGCAAAGCAATTGTGTTGGGAAGCAGACCATACACCGTTTCAGCAAAAATGCAGGGATTTTGTCTGTTGTTGTGTGGTCTGAATATATACATCGCCGGGTTATTGTAGGTAACGGAAAATCAAAATAAAATAATTGACGTAAAAAAAATACATATTTTAGCTACTGTAGGTGGCATGAAAATATTAGTATTTTTCGTTTTAGTTAAACTTACATAAAAAAAGTTCAAATAGATGACGAACACGATGTAATATTAATATATTATATTATATTTATATAATTATTATTGGGCAACAAGGTGGCATAGTGGGTAGCACGATCACCTCACAGCAAGAAGACTCCACACAGAAATACCAACTGACCCAGCCAGAGCTCGAACCAGCGACCTTCTTGCTGTGAGGCGAACGTGCTACTACACCACCATGGCGCCCCAGGTGAATTGAATAAATTGTCCATAGTGTAAGTGTGTAAATGCAAGAATGTATGGGGGTTTCCCAGTGTTGGGTTGCGGCTGTAAGGGCATCCGCTGTGTAAAACATATGCTGGATTAGTTGGCGGTTCATTCCACTGTGGCAACCCCAGATTAATAAAGGGACTAAGCGGAAAAGAAAATGAATGAATGAATAAAGAAATAATAATTAATATTAATATTTTCATTTATTGCTATTTTTAAAATGGAAAAATATGTGTTACATTTAAGTTATTGCCATAAGGCCATCACAATTTGTAATTAATAAAATATTTTTATAATAAAACTTTTGCATCTTTTTATATTTTATACATGCTTATATTTTTAATAAAACAGAATTCAGCAGTTCTTTGTAAAACTGTATTGACAAATTACAAAATCTTTAATATATGAAGTAATGAGTTATTCAAAATATATAAAAACTACAATAGTGATATGGTGATATAATAGGGGTGACTCTGTGGCTCAGTGGTTAGCACTGTCACCTCACAGCAAGAAAGTCACTGGTTCGAGTCCTGGCTGGGCCAGTTGGCATTTCTGTGTGAAGTTTGCATTTTCTCCCCATGTTTGCATGGGTTTCCTCCGAATGCTCTGGTTTCCACCACAGTCCAAAGACATGCTCTATAGGTGAATAGAATAAGCTAAATTGTGTATATGGGTGTTTCCCAGTACTGGGTTGCAGCTGGATGGGCATCCGCTATGTAAAACATACAGTATGCTGGAATAGTTTGCTGTTCATTCCGCTGTGGTGACCCCTGATGAATAAAGGGACTAAGCTGAAGGAAAATGAATGAATGGTTAGGGTCAGTGGTTTTGTGTATTTTTTAATGTTTAAAATATTTTTGAAGCTTACAATAAAGTGTGTTTTAGAAGTAAATACGATTTCAGTTATACTAAAAATATAATATTTAAAAAAAATATAATTTTCCATGTGTAAATTGATTCTTCAAATATGGAATAAACACATGCAATACTTCTGTCATTTAGCAAACAGTGTTTATTCAAATACTTATAATCATTTAGAGGACAGTTTGTAATTTGTCATTTTCACTATTTCACTCATTTAATGAGATTTCTTTCTTCATTTTTGATTAACACACACATTTATATATTATTATATTAATCTAATCACAAAAATGGTCATAAAAAGGCTAGAAAGCTACATTTTGCTCCTAATAATGCAAAAATAATTATCAATGTGTCCAATGAATCAAGCTCAAATCAAAACGGAAACCTGTATCATATGAAACTTCGCCACTGAAATGTCTTTCCAGAAACCTGTTCAGATGGTTTCCGATAATTATGAAGCCCCTCGGCGTCTTAAAGCATCCCAATAGACTTGAGCTCATTGGTCAGAATGGTCTCCTTGACATCCATGAAGACCTTGCGGATGTTGTTGGTGTCGGTTGCGCAGGTAAAGTGCACGTAAAAGCCTCTGCGCGTTCCATTTTCACGGTTTGAAGCTTCTTTACAGTACAGGCTGCTGATGTACCTCTTGGCATCATTTTTGTCTTGCTTTTTGCCTGGAATCATGATGGGGTGGAGATGAAAAACATTAAGATTTTAGAAAGGGAGAAACATAAAAGAGATCAAATTAAAAGAACAATATATTTGATATTTCTCCACATAAAAAAACAAAGGCTGTTTCATCAGCACTGATTACAGAACGCACAAGATGTGTCACTCAGAGTAGAATGGGGAAAAGTGTAACAGTCAATATGGCAAATGAAGCCCCACCTTCTAGTACAGGAGGCAATCATTGGTCGCTATAGACTGACTATTCTCCAGGGGAGGGACTCGGACCAGACGTGAGTTTCTGCAGATTTTGTGTCATTTGAATGTTTAGAAATGAAACTAAAGTGACAGTTGTTATTAAATTTTATTGATCAGTCCTAATATGAAATTTAATCATGAGCTTAGCAAACAATTTTTAGAGAATTTGATGTTTCCTCATTCAAAAAAAAAAAAAAAAGCCTGAGCGTACTGCATTTCAGAGATGTCTGCCGAGTGAGAAGACTTGCCTTAAAATTTGGTTTCATTTACATAGTATACTTTGGTTTTTGGAAGTATTTATGGCAAACGTTTTTAGATATGAATTATTTTATCTCTTGCACTTTCTAAAAACAGAATTTTTAAAGAAATTGTCATTTTAATTTTAAGTTCAACTTTCAATTCTGAAATATTTGTTCAAAATTTTTACGTAAAAAAATTAATTCAACTTCACGTTCTATTAATCATATTTACACACTGCCTCCTTTTGTCTGTCCTAAAAAACAATGACAGGTATTGCTTTGTGATTTTTATATACATTTATACAACAGTTCTGTCTGGTTCTCGAATCTGATTGGCTGATAGCCGTGCGATATTCTGCAATAACAGTACTCGTACAGCCGCTTCACCCTTGTGTATTACTACAATTAGTGACTTATTAGCAGGGCCAGATGGAATCTGCGGACATTTTTTGCTATTTCTGCGGCGTATTTTGTTAAAAATCTGTGGATTTATTCGGAATGATTTTGGGAGTATCATAACTAAAAATGTAATATATGAAATAAAAAGTAATACCTTTTTAACTTTTATTTAATGTTTACAATGCAAATCCAGTTAGATCCACTTTATTTGGTAAACAAAGCAAGTCTCTCGCATAAAATCTCTTCTAAAAGACAGAAAATGTAACTTTATAAACTGTATTGTAAATAAATCATATGAATATTTTCATATTAGTCAATATTTTTACTGAAATTAATTTGAAAACTGAATCAATATAAATTTACACACATTTACAGAAGTAAATAAACAGAATCAATGATGGGCTAAAAATCTGAGGAAATCTGCGGAATTCTGCGCGCGCAGATTCCGTGTGGCCCTACTTATTAGTTACCTACATAGTGACTCACTACAGTTTGACAAAAATGGCTCCTGTTGGACAACATAATGTACTTTTGAGGCTTTTTTTTAGGCGAGAATGTAGTTGTTTAGATTGCAACTATGCAATTTATTTATGGAATTTCAGAGATTCAGTGCTTAGTCATACTAAACAGAGCAAACACAGTTGACATTCCACCACAAGATGACGACAGAGACCGCATAAGTCCTTAGTGGAGAAAAACGGCATTTTCTCAGCGCAAGTGTCATACTATAACAACGGTTTCTGCTGTTCTGACTGTCAGCTGCAGATGTGAATGAATGGCGGAAGAAAGTAGTTCCTCATACAAAAGGGTTTTTGAGACTCTCCATGATTGATTTTATTTTTTATACACACAATTATGCCGTCGAACTGTTGTATAAACAAATATCACACTCGTGCGACACATAGCAGTGCGATATGGCTGTATATCGTCACTAGTAGGACACTAAGGCACTCAGCCTGCAGCCTTTTGCCAACACACGCCTCTCATCATGCCGATATACGGCCATATCTCACTGCTACTCGTGATATTGCTTATATATATTTTTTTGTGATTTTTGTTTTCCATGTAATATATGTGTGTTTTGTGTAAACTTGCTTGTACATAAAAACAAAACTACACAAAATAATGCACACATGTATATACAATGCAGTTGTTCATGATTTATCATTGTCCAGCACTAAAAATAATCAAGCAAATCATTTCTATAATTCATGGGGAGAAAAGTGTTTATTAGTACTTCAGCAAATTTGTAATCCTGTTACCAATATTGGTGTTTTTATTCTCAGTTTGTTTTTCCAGGTTGTAACAAACGTTACAATAATAAATTATATGTACACTGTATTTAAACGCTATTTAAATAATATTATTGTTATCAGTTTACAAAGTTTTTAAACAATTTATTCCAAGGTAGTGACAGTAAATTTTTAGTACCTTCACAATCAATGTTTTCTGAAGATTCACTCTCCTTTCATCCACCAAAGCAGTGTTTCTCAAGCTTTTTTTACCACCTCATAAAAAAATGATCTCTCCAAGTACCACCATAATAACCGGTATTAAAGTACAGTAGCGTGGTAGGCCTAATTAAGCAGCTACAGCAATGGACAGTTCAAAAACAAGGCAGATTAATTCTTCTAATTAAGAGTGTTTATTATTTTCAGCCACTTAAATAAAAGGTTTAGCCTATTAAAATCGATTTACTGATCACATCGGTGTTATCGTCAAAGGGTTAAAAGTGTGTTAATTTTTTACATTAATTATTCAGAGATTCCTCCAAATACCACTAGAAGGAAGCTTGTGTACCACTAGTGGTACGCGTAACACAGCTTGAGAACCACTGAACCAAAGTATTTGTCTTTCATCCTTTATTCATAGAAACTGCATAATATCTTACCAGTAGTTCATGCTGGTGGGAAAATATTAAGCCTGATTTTTTTTTCCCCGTAATTATAAAAAATTAAGGTATTTTATTTTATTTTTTTGCTTTTTATTTAAAATTATTATACAAAAATAACCAATATACATTCTATTAGGTTTTAGCAGAAATCAGTTTTGTGGTTAAAACACTAATATAACTGTTATATAGAACAAACATAGCATCAGAACGATCAACAGAACTATTTTTACTCCGATCAAATGCATGCACATCATATTGTACTGTACAAACTTTAACAATTGTAGGACAATAAAGTAACAGTATATGCTCCATTTTGAGCAAGTCAATAAGATAACATTGCACTAAAATTATTAAGAATTTTGTAGATTATGGCAATTAGCATAACAGAAATATTTCCAAATCCCAAGGACTTTGCTTTGTGGCATTTTTGTGAATTAAAAATACTGTATTTTCTACAAAACAAGTCAAAACCGGCGCATCAAAAACGTCAATTGCTTTGAGAAAATAAACTCATATATAACTTATATGGGCGCCATGGCGGCGTAGTGAGTAGTGCTTTCGCCTCACAGCAAGAAGGTCGCTGGTTCGCGCCCCGGCTGGGTCAGTTGGCATTTCTGTGTGGAGTTTGCATGTTCTCCCCGTTTTCGCGTGGGTTTTCTCCGGGTGCTCCGGTTTCCCCCACAAGTCCAAAGACATGGTATAGGTGAATTGGGTAGGCTAAATTGTCCGTAGTGAATGATTGTGTATGGAGGTTTCCCAGAGATGGGTTGCAGCTGGAAGGGCATCCGCTGCATAAAAAAAATACGCTGGATAAGTTGGCGGTTCATTCCGCTGTGGCTATCCCGGATTAATAAAGGGACTAAACCAACAAGAAAATGAATGAATGAATGAATGAATTATATAACTTATATGTCATAAGAAATGCCAAGTTTGGTCTGAATGGATTATGCTCTGAACTATTGTGATAGAAAATGACATCATGAGCTGCAATCTAATCATTTTGAACACAAAGAATCAGGAAACTATATATATTTTTTAAATAAATTTTGCTGTATTGTGTAAGACAGCTTAGGGGCCGCTCACACAGAATGTGTTTTTCCATTGGAATGCGCTACTTTTCCATTGTTTTTCTATGTAAACACGCACCTGATGGATGGATGGACATGACCATTGCGCTCACATTTTGCATATATTGTTTTTAAGATGCCATGTCAAGTTGCAATGTTCAACTTTCAACACCACTCATCAATATCAGTTCCAAAGCTGTGGACCAATCAGAAGAACTCGCAGGCGTCTCACATTTTTATACGCGTTCTACAGCCACTTGGAATGCAAATGACACCATATTTCAGATTACAAAACACTTACAATAGTCTGGAAAATACAGTATTTATAATATTACTTAAAAAAGAACTTACTTTTCTTGTTACATTTGATAAAAGAAAGAGTAAAATGGTTCATTAACTCTCCTGCCTTTTGCTCTATTGTAGAAATGAAGTCAAACATTCGTGGAAAGTCTCTCATTGTTGTCCTTCTTGCTTGCAGCTACGGTGTGATTGTTCCACCACCCCCTCGAAACCAAAAACATGCTGAAGATCTGTCTGCATTATGTCGTTCCTGAGGACTGATACGACAGCTTCCTCATAGTTTCAGAGTGAGTAAGAGACAGTGATCTGATTATGGGAATGAAGTGTGCCACAGCATGAGAAACTGCAAATATTAGCAAAAGACGGCTATGAAAAAATGTCAGAATTGTTTAACCTTTTGATCTTTTGCTCGAAATATTAACAAAAAGAAGCCTGCTCTCACCGAGGACAAACAATTGCAAAAGTTTATTCACAAACAAAATATCTTTGCTAAATATATGTGCGCCTCAATTATTGCCACCTCGATGAATTCATATGAGCAAAATATTTTTGAAGGATCTTCCCATTGGTATTTTGCTAGTACACTCATTTAATCATCACAGGGCTACAAATATGAGGCCAAACATGCTCAGTTGTTCATCAAAAACTAAAGAGCAAAACTAGCTGTGATTTATAGCAAAATGTTGTTGTGTTTTACAAAATGGGACAAATGGCCAGTTCCACCATCAACATCAAATTTAAGGAATGTCATTAAACTGGAGGTCTGGAAGAGGACATGTGTCTATATTTCCCAAAACGAATAATTTAAGTAGCTAAAAAATCTCCTGGAATAATAACTAGACAATTGCAGAAGTCTTATGGTGGGTTCAAACATGGAGCCCTGTGTCATTTGCTTTGGTTTACTTGCTGGATGTTTTACATGCAAATGGTTGAGTTCATTTTTTGAATTATGAATGAGGCGAATTCAGCATCAAACTCATTATGCAGTATGTCATTTGGTACTAATTTGCCTCGATTCACACATTTGCATTGACTTTATATGTAACTTAATGACAAGAATACATCCCCTCCGGGTGCCTCCGGTCAGGGAGTGAGCACCGCCTTGTGGTACCATCGCAGAGAGGCTATAAGTAGGCCCACACGGAATCTACGCACGCAGATTTCAGCCCATCACTGAGTCTGTGTATTTACTTGTGTAAATGTGTGTACATTTATATTTATTCCATTATTATATTCATTTAAATTAATTTCACTAATATTATGATATAATAATAGTAATATTAAAATTGATGTACAATAGTTTGTAAAGTAATATTTTCTGTCTTTTAGTAGGTATATTATACGAGAGGCTGGCTTTGCAAACCAAATAAGTGGATCTAATTGGATTTGCATTGTAAACATTAAATAAAAGTTTATATATTAAGTTTTTGATTATGATACTCCTAAAATCATTCCGTATAAATCTGCTGATTTTTAACAAAATTCTCCACAGAAATAGCAAAGAATGTCCACAGATTCTGTCTGGCCCTAGTGATAAGTCACTTTCCAAAAACTTTTCATTCAATGTTCCTCGCTGGTGGAATGATCTTCTCGTTCCCATATGGACTGCGGATACACTGGTATCCTTCTAACGACAACTAAAAACCCAGCTTTTCTGAGAGCACCTAAACCCCGATAAATAAAACCTAGACCCCTCTTCTCTTCTCCACCTCAACACACACCAACACAAAATACTATAAATTCTGAGTGTGCCTCACACAGGTGAGTGGGCTTAACAAACCACCAGTAGAAAACGCACTCATTCATCTCGCTGACACATTGACTGACACAAACACTGCATTTATGAAGTGTGCTTCACAAAGATGATTGGGTTTGACAAACCACCTGTAGAATCACCTTCACTCTCTCTTTCTCTCTCTCTTTAAAATAAAAACAAAACCCCTCTAGTACTCATTAAGCTGTGGTCACACAGTACTTTTAGTCCAATAGACTTTCATTCATACGCGTGTGCATGCGGCAGACTGGTAACGGAAGCTTGTGCGACAAGTTTCACAGTTTGAAGCGTAGGAAAGTTCAAGCTTAGTGAACTCTGACCTTCGAAATCGCATCACGTGGCTGCGTAAGAACAATCCAAGATCAAAACAGGACCTCTCAGGACAGACATTTAAAATACGGACCAATCGCTTTTTTAAATGTCTAATCAACTTGTTTAATCCCGCCCCTTTTTGCAGCGCTGTACAGCAGATGCTCAAACTCCAGTGTGACTGCAGCATTACTCTAGCACTTAATTCTCTGAGCACAAACAAGTTACTTTGTATAACTAGCACTTCTTTTGCGTATTACCTCTTCTTGTTGAATCTCTGAATGCCTCCTCATTTGTAAGCCGCTTTGGACAAAAGCATCTACAAAATGACTAAATGTAAATGTAAGTAAATACTTCCACTTTTTGTGTAACCCAGCAGAAGCGTCGGAAAGTCTCCAAAAACTGAAGTCCAACCTCATGTACAAGAACAAAACCCCTCTACTCTCATACAAAAGGAGCAAAAGGTTAAACAATAATAAAAAAATGTGCGCATCTTTCTAAAGCCTGATTTCATCTTTTGCGTTGTGCGATTCCCGAACCCAATCTGACCCAATCAATCGCCATTGTGAGCATCTGTGTTTTGTCACTCTTTTACGGAAAAGGGTGCCAGCGTTAATGGATTGTGCCTGTCGGAAGTAGACAAAATCAGATGTGGCAAAAGACAAAGAAATGTAAGGTTGCATAGAAGTGGCAAAATAACATCCAAGCTCAGTTTATCAAGCCTGCAGCGAAATAAGCAAGGCACGTCCTGAAAAGAAGTGGGCCGCTCAGAGCACTCCATATTCCCTCAGAGACCTGATGAGGACAGTGTCTTTCACGTCACCGAAAACCTTCCGGATGTTATTGGTGTCCGTGGCGCAGGTGAAGTGAGGGTAGATCTGTTTGGACGTCTTTGTCTCGGTACACTTGGCCTTCTGTTCGTACATGTGGGAGATGTAGGTCTTGGCTTCCTGCATGTCCCGCCGTTTGCCTGCGGGAGGGGGGCGGCACCACAGAGGAGGGGTGGGGTTAGTGCAAGCTTGCAAGAGAACTGGGAGGAGCACATGCAAATTAAAAGGGGTGGGGACAGAGGGAGAGTCTGACTAGGCAACCCTTTTTCAGATCACTTTTGATTAGAGCTTCTGCTTGCGAATTAAAGGCACAATGTGTACTTTTTGGTTTCCAGTAAAATATCCAAACCCCCACCCCCCCTGGACAGAGTTATATATTTGCTGACTTGTGCACTTACATTATAACAAATGTTTTGAAGAATGTTTCAATCCAGAGTAATAAGCAATTACTAGTGCTCTGTGTGGTCATGATAATGACGTCACACACTCTCTGTTTGTTTTTGGTTTTTTAGAAAACAGGGAAACACCAATGAAACTTTAACATTGCTGTATTAATACAGAACCTTAAAAAGGTTTTTGTATGATAAAACAGTGCTGATTCTTCTTCCCGAAGCAGTAGACTGTGTCAAAAATAAAAGCTTCGCTGCTTTGGTGCCATGTCAGCTTTACTTTACAGATTTCTGCAGCTTTACTCTGCTTTATACAAGCATGATAATATATTCTGAATACTTTAGCTCATTAATAAACTTAATTTCTGTAGTCCCATAGGATGTAATGACCACAACTCCCATGATTCCACACTCACTTAGTCACGAAGTCATTAAACTTCCTCTTTGTTTGTTGTGAATAAGTGCCCTCTAGTGGCGAAAATTACATATTGTGCCTTTTTTATTGTGTTGAGCTCAAAGTTAGTAGCTGATTTTTGCGTTGTTTTTTTTTCAAAAATGCAAATACAGACATCTTATATTGAAGCAGTTTGATTCTTGTTGCAGAACATAAATGGACATGATTAGCAGAATGTGCACACACAGCTCTTTTACATACAAACTATTTATTTGATCAGAAATGGCTTGGTTTTGTTTATAAATGTAATAACTATTGATTTAAAAGGCTTTATCTGCATTCTGGGTAAGTTTAAAATAGTAAAAATGTTTTAGGGATGCCAAAATGTAAAAAAAATAAAAATAAAAAATAAACTGACACAGAGTAAGAATGTTAATAAATCCAACTTACTGATTTATTTGATCAGCAACATTGTGATGAATATATTTAACATATTTTTTAAAAAGTAATTTATTTCTGTGATGTTAATAATTCTTCAAAAAATCATTCAATTGGACTTTTTGGGGGTCTATACAGTAGCACTCAAACCGGGGCCATTTTACAAGAAGCAAACAATGAAATTGATAAAGGTTAGGAGCATTGCTGTGATTGTGTTTATGTGCAGTCTTGTTTCCGTACCTTGAAACTCAGGAAAGTAGGCTTTTAAATCAGATGACTGGATCTTTTCCTCCAGGATGTCCATCTTGTTTAGGAAGAGAATGATGGAGGCGCTGGCGAACCATGGCGAGTGGATGGTGGTGTAGAAGAGCGACAGGCTCTCTTTCATGCGGTTCTGGAGCCAGAGA
Source organism: Danio albolineatus (assembly GCA_903798035.1). Taxonomy (NCBI): domain Eukaryota; kingdom Metazoa; phylum Chordata; class Actinopteri; order Cypriniformes; family Danionidae; genus Danio; species Danio albolineatus. The sequence goes on along the minus strand of CAIGQQ010037719.1, from coordinate 14,061,433 downwards.
GAGGAAGCATTTGTGTCACGAGTTAATTAAATGAGAGAGAGAGACACGAGGTGCTAGAGACATTACGTAATTTATCGGTGCTGCATGTGAAGAGAAGGTGCAAACAAATGTGGATCTGTTAAGAAACGGTCAAGTCATGTTTGTGCATAAATAAAATGAAGCCTATTTTAAGAACAACTTAAATGTTGTGACGTTATTTCAGGATGACTAAAATCTGTCAAAAAAGGTGCATTCTCATGCAGAGATAAATCTTCTTTAAGCTGTATGTGTAAAATGCTGGTGACTGGTGTAGTAACAAAATTTATGTATATTTTCTTTTTTTGGAAATTTTAAAAAAAGTTGACATTAATGCAATACAAAAGTAATTAAACATATCTAACATATCTATATCAAGTAATTAAACATTACTCCTGGTTATACTGAATTAAAAGTATGACATGTAAAAAAAAACACATGGGTTGAGACTAGATGATTTTCGTAACTGATCTTTACTTTTTAAAGGTGCAGTATGTAAGTTTGACACCCTGTAGTATTGCACGCCTGGTTCAAAACACACACAAGCTCAGGTTGCCAGATTGACTACATCAACAGAAGTGTGCTAAACTATCGAGCCTAAAGGCTGATTTAAGGCTGATTTAAACTGTGTTCTAAATAAAAGCAACGATCGCGTGATTAGAAGGAATATTTTCCTTACCAACACTTAGAATTTATATTGTAGAAACAGCTTCTAATTCTTGCAGCTGAACAACAGGATAAACTGACAATGTTCACCTCAGGTACACCTCATGTGCTTTATTCAGTGTGTATAATGTGAGTTTGAATGCCATTTTACATGACATTTATTGGTCTATACTGAAAGCAGCAGCAGATAGTTCACCTCAGATGTTGAAAATAACATAAACCGTTTAAAATTGAACTTTAGAACTGTGATTCAGTGCAAACCAACACATATCAGTTATTCAGCATGTACATTTAATTATGTTAAACAGATTTTATATGTATTAATTAGATTATAAACATTACAGTTTTGTTGAAGTGCAGTAAGTGCACTATTCTGTGCTTCTGAATGGCTGTATTTAAATTTCTGTCATGTTGCGTCTGGTGCAAAGAGCCAAATTGCTTATCACTGCATTTCTCGTCACGTAGCATGTTGTTAGGACACGGGGCTACAATGTAACCTGCTCACCTAATGTGTACGTTATATTCTTTGCTAATTAATAAACCACCTCATGTGGAACTCTGAATCTCTGTCTCATTTTGGAGTCTACCGGAAGTCGCATTTTGGTTGCAGACGCATACTGAATAAATAAAATACACGGTTTTCCACCAAGGCAACCTGGGATGCTGAAATATAATTGGCTAAACTGGCATTGGGCGGGTTAAAGGGACCAAAACAAAGACAGACGTTCTGGCATGAAATGCACATTTTCAAAACAGAATATCTGACTTCAGCATTGTTTTTCAGATAAACAAAAATATTCACTTAGCATGTTTATTTAATCTCTGCAAACATATTATGTTTTTAATGCTTTAAAAGACTCCAAAACTTATATCAAGCACCTTTAAAGTATTGTTAATTCACACTACTACTGCTTACTATAATACTACTATAATATTCACTTTTTTAGCTTATAGTTTCAGTAATTTTAGTACTTCTACATAATTTCTTCTAATTTTAAACATTAGTAAGCCTATGTTATTTAGCGGTTGTTAACATACCCTGGAATGTCACGACTGACTAATCAGAATTGAGTATTCCAGACAGCCGTGTAATAATTTTATTTAACAAACATAAAGAAATGCTGTAAAATGTGTGGTTCATTCTTAGTTGATGTCCTAAAATGAAGCAACTGATTCTAAAAATGGGTTTTATTTAGCAAGTAGAAAAAGATGCTTTGTATATGTGGTAAATATTTGTCAGAGGGCAAACTAATGCAGGATGCAATGATCAAATGCATTGATTGGGATGAGTGTGAAGAAGAGAGATAGAGACAAACAGGCTGACGGAGCTGCTCACCTCTTTGTAATTCTCCTCCAGCACCTGGTCGTACTCACTGAGGGAGGCTAAAAATATGAGCGATGTCACATTCTCAAAGCAATGGATCCATTTTCTCCTCTCCGACTTCTGGCCACCCACATCCACAATCCTTCAGAAAACAACACTCAGATGAATAGAAGTGGTAAGATGGAAGATCAAATTCTCTTGTTTATACTCGCCACCGTCTGTCTTAACCATAAACATTCACCACTAACTGTAAACCACTATAATTTGTTCCTACTTCCTTTTAGTCACACGTGTTTATCTCACAATTCTCACGAATTATGTAAAAGAACAGTCGCGTGGTTAAAATGTGATCCTGATCCTAGTGGTTTTAGCCTATTTCAGTTATGTTTTTGTGGTTTTCAAAGTGGCAGAATGCATGAAAATGTTTGGGAAAAAGTGTAACTGTAAAGGTAAAGACTAAAAAAAATCACTGTTTTAGAGTGCCCCATTACACAGTTGTGAACACAAATCCATAAAGTATTTAAATTAGCCACTTATGCATTAAAAAGTTTGCTATTGTTGTTTTGGAGGTTTCCTAAATTAGATAAACATCCATGCAAGGTTAAAAAGTTCATTTTCTCATAATATACAGTACACTGCAGTAACAGATCTATATGAACATTGTTTGAAATGGTTCATTCTAGGATCCAGTCCCTCTAAACCCCTTCTACTCTGCTCTGATTCGTCAGATGGCCCACTGTGTTGTGATTTGGTCAATGAAATGTTTGGGGGGTCAAATAGAGCAGTCTATAGTGATTGGTTAGATGGGCAAGTCTAAAGTAATTAGCCAGATGTCCATGCTCTGCTCTGATAGGTCAGATAGCGCAGTCTGTTGTGACTGGTTAGATGGGTCTGCGGTGCTCTGATTGGTCAAATAGCGCAGTCTGTTGTGTTTGGTCAAATGGGCCAGTTTGATGATATTGGTTAGATGGCCCTACTCTAATCTGATTGGTCAGATAGAGTAGTCTGTTGTGATTGGCCAAAAAGCCGTACTTTTCTCTCACTGGTTGGATAGTTCAGTCTTCTGTGATTCTGTGATTGGTCCGATAGCATATTCTGTTGTGATTTGATCTCTTTGCTCTCATTGGTCAGACAGCCAAATCTTCCGTGATTAGCCAGTCTGATGTGATTGGTTAGATGGCCCTACTCTGATTGGTCCGACAGCACTGTCTGTTATGATCGGTCAGATGGCTCTACTTTGCTCTCATTAGTCAGATAGTCCAATCTTCTGTGATTTGTCACATAACCCTACTCAGCTCTGTCAGAACAGCCAGTCTGATGTGACTGGTTAGATGGGTCTGCTCTACTCTGATTGGTCAGACAGCACAGTCTATTGTAATTGGCCCTACTTTGCTCTCATTGGTCAGATAGTCTAATCTTCTGTGATTGGTCACATGGCCCTACTTTGCTCTGATCGCTGTTTATTGTAATTGGTCAGAATGTCTTACCCTGCTATGATTGGTCAAATGGCCCTGCTCTGCTTTGATTGATTAGAAGGCCCAGTGTTTTTTATTGGTTTAATTAGACTGGTTTAATTATTAAATTAAATGTAATTTAATAAATTAGAGTTCAGTTTACAAAATTCTAACATTCATTTTTGTCCCTTGCCAACATTTTGGTCCTAAATTGTGGAAACATATATGCTAGTGTTATGAAACAGACTGGTAGACGGGACGATTCAAGTGCACAATGGTTTATTAAGACAATACTGGACACACAGGGAATTGCCAGAAGGATATGGAAGGACGATGGGGATTTGGACAGCACACACCAGATATCACAACGGAGGACAGATGGATGATCCACAGATCACAGATGGACGAATCGGGGGAATGGACGAACAGATGAACACAGACTGGAGGTTTGGAGGACGGGACTGGCGGATGAATACACTGAGGACAGACAGAGGATTACACAGACCACAGACTGGAGACTTGGGTAACAGGACAGGCGGTGGGAAGCACACAGACTGACGACTTGGAAAACTTGGATGGCTTGGATGACTCGGAAGACTTGGAAGGCTGGTATGACGTTGAAGACTTGGAAGGCTGGTATGACGTTGAAGACTTGGAGGGCTTGTATGACGTTGAAGACTTGGAAGGCTTGTAAGACGTAGAAGACTTGGAAAGCTTGTAAGCCGTGGAAGACTTGGAAGGCTTGTAGGACGTGGAAGACTTGGAAAGCTTGTTAGACGTGGAAGTCTTGGAAGGCTTGTAAAACGTGGAAGCTTTGGAAGGCTTGTAAAACGTGGAAGCTTTGGAAGGCTTGTAAGACGTGGAAGTCTTTGGAAGGCTTGTAAGACGTGGAAGTCTTGGAAGGCTTGTAAGACGT
>CAIGQQ010037719.1:14026259-14044447 GCA_903798035.1 Danio albolineatus | reverse complement strand
GGGTATTTTTATTTTGTATTACCTTATGTTAATAATTAATTTATTGACTCTCAAAGTGGGGCGCCAGTGAGTAGCACGTTCGCCTCACAGCAAGAAGGTCGCTGGTTCGAGCCTCGGCTGGGTCCGTTGGCATTTCTGTGTGGAGTTTGCATGTTCTCCCCGTGGTTGCGTGGGTTTCTCCGGGTGCTCCAGTTTCCCCCACAGTCCAAAGACATGCGGTACAGGTAAATTGGGTAAGCTAAATTGTCTGTAGTGTATGTGTGTGAATGAGAATGTATGAATGTTTCCCAGAGATGGGTTGCGGCTGGAAGGGCATCCGCTGTTTAAAACAAATGCTGGATAAGTTGGCGGATCATTCCGCTGCGGCGACCCTGGATTAATAAAGGGACTAAGCCGACGAGAAAATGAATTAATGAATGACTCTTAAAGTGCCGATAGCTGTTTGGTAACACATATAACATATATAACATATAAAAACAACATATATTCACAATTTCTAGTTATTTAATATTGATCTGCAATAAAACTCATTGCGAAAAAAAATATATATATCTATTCAAATATAGTTCAATATTGAACCAGATGACACAGAAACAGGTAGACTTAATATAAAACATTTAATGAAGAGGAACTTCAGTCACATCCATTGAAATGACCTCAACCAGAAAAGTGAAGTTAGTTTTGAGAACTAAATGTTTAATAAGCTCTTAGATCATCAGGAATGTTTCCTCAAAATATGACACAAATCCCAAAATCACATTAACTGACAAAACATTTGATGCTCTGACTAAATTCACAGCTGACTAAAAAAAATAAATAAAAAAAATAGGAGTTTATCTTGTTGTGTTCTTTTTCAGCGACTTCCACGTCTATGAAAGTTTTTTAAAAATCAGGTAACACTTTATTTTGATGGTCCATTTGAGTATTAGTAGACTGTCTACTTCATATACATTGATAGAGACATTCACCAGACATTTAGAAACTTTACAAGTACATGTCAACTTACACTAACCCTACCCCTAACCCCAATCCTGACCCCAACCTAACAGTCTACTTTTAATCTAATGAGAATTAGTTGCAATGTAACTTAAATTCAACAAACAGACCATCAAAATAAAGTGTGACCATTTAACAAATGAACCTTCAAAATAAAGTGTGACCAAAATACATAATGAACTCACCTAATAAAAGCACCTTAATTTCTTTTCTTTGTTGTTTCTTCTGCTCCTGAAGGATTCGTTTGATTTCATTATTTATGTCGATGGCATTCTTGTCTTCTTCAGACAAGAACCAGATGATACATGGACAGCTGTAGTAGTAGTATTGACCCATTTCAGAGTAAGTTACTACAAAAATATCAGTAAATCAAACATTTAGTTGTTTAAAATGATGCCCAGCATGTTTGTAAATTCTGCATCTCGAGCACAAAATGGTGGAAAACGTCAATTCTGTTGGTAGTTATAAAAGTTCAACAACATTTAGTAACATCAAATGTTCCTATTATATTTTAATTTACATGTTAAATTACATTAAAGCATTTTTAGTTTGCTGTAAATTATACATTGTTGTCTGTCATTATAGCTTAAGGAAAATTAATGGAAAATGACTGAAATGTACCTGCAATTTTGGAGTCATATATAGCCAAGGGAGTACAATCTTGGTTGTAAGATATTTTAAAAGAGGTTTAACAGCACTCGTCACTGTCAAAATGACTGGCATAGCCAATGGAATTAGAGAAAATTGCCTTTAGGCTACTGTTCATCGAAGTGATGTAAGATTTTGGTTTGAGGAAAGATTAATAAAAATAGTATATTGTAAATATTGTGTTCTGCATATCAAGCAAAAAATGCTAGAAAATGTCAACTCTGTTAGTATTATACAAAGTTTAACAATAGTTAAACAACATAGCGTAACATCAAATGTTCCAATTACATTTTAATTTACATGTTAAATTACATTAAAGCATTTTAGTCTGCTTTTAATTATATTGTATTGTATTGTCTGTCATTAGATTTGAAGGGAAATTAATGGAAAATAACAGAAATCTACCCTCAAATTTATATGCAAAAATATTGAAAATATATATTTTAGAAGACGTTTAACAGCGCTTGTCACTGTCAAAATTTCCGACACAGCCAGTGGGAGAGGAAATGGGTCTGGGCTACTGTTCACAAAAGTGACTTGAGATTTCGGTTTGAGGATAAAAAAGATAAAAGATTAAAAAAAAAAACTATTTGACAATTTTTTTATGCAAATGAACAAAAGTAGTACACGTAGTGCAAACCTGACAGTTTTTCGATTATGTATTATATGTGTTGTAGTATATTATTATTATTATTAGATTATATAATACGTAGGCCTATACTAATTAATGTAACGTTAGTTGTTTACGTCACATACCTGTATGAGGAGAAAGAAACACTGTTTAGGCATACAGATAAAACTAGTTTGTTCAAGACTTGTTTTAAATTCGATTGATTAACTCCAAATGGATATTTAAGTCTAATCTTGTGGATTTACCGTAAAATGGGTGGATCTAACCACTTTGTAAACATTGCTCTAGTGCGTCTATGCTAAGATATATGAGTAGGCTATAATGAAAAAAAAAACGAGGTCATACAAACAATCAGACAAGCTTCATAGTATTAAATAACTATACAAAACAGCGTTAAATGTCTCACCTTCATTCGTCAAAACCACCGAGTGAAAGGAAAAACATAATCCATCTTCCGTGAAGTGAAGTGAACAGCGGCTGTGCCAACACAACAGTGAATGTTATGTCATTTGCGTCACGTTGGTTCACCTGGCTACATACAGTAAACTAGTCGAGCTTCCCGAAAGTCTGCCTTTAATGCATAATATGCAGGGAATGTGAGCCAGTGGAATGTGCCCTGACATTACTCCTCAGGTTACGAACTACTGTTTACAGTGGCACGCATGTTTTTAACTTACAAGTGCTTTTCACAAAATGTTGATCTATTATAGGCCTATGTTTCTTTCATTTTAATGTATTCATTTCGTATTTCATTCATGATGTAAATGGATAACTCTGTGTCAGCTTTTGCGGAGTCGTTTTCTCTCTCTCTCTCTCTGTGTGTGTGTGTGTGTGTGTGTGTGTGTGTGTGTGTGTGTGTGTGTTTGTGTTTGTGAAAACAAATGTGTATAATGACATGGGTATGACAGTGTTACAGTGTTGATGTGGTAGGCTATATGAGGACATGCCTTTTGTCCACACAATTTAAAATACATAAAAATCCTACTTAACAACATTTTTTGACATTGAAAGGCTTCCTGTAAGGGTTGGGTTTAGGGGTAGAGTTAGGGTAAGGCAATTTAATAAGCATTTTTTACAGTAAAATACATTATGCCAATGATTTATGGGCCTCATAAATTACATATTCAAATATGTTTGTGCAGATTGATGTCATTTTGGCACTATTGATATACTGGTGTCATCCCATCATTGCTCTGCTCTTCTTTCAATTATGATTTGTTTTTACTTCAAATTATGAAGCATGATGCATACATTTATTAACATTTACATCACCCTTCTGTGTTATGAATATGGTTGCAGCCAAACAGTCTCATTATATATTACGGTACATTATTTTTTAAAATGAAAGGAACGTTTAAAAGAGAGAAAGTGAAAAAAAGTTCTTCTTTTAAGTCGCTTGTTGTCACATTTTCAACACTCTAAACACAATGAGCACAGCATCGTTTTTTGTGGTCATACCATTCACACATTTCATGTCGTTTTCACCCAATATGCAGTCAGTGAACACATGTTTTCTTAACAAGCTATACCTCCCAACAAAATGATGGATTGTTTTTGTAGAATTTATGAATGTTAACACACAACATCCCACAATAGCAAAAACAATATTCCAAACCTTAGATTCAGCATAAAAACATCTGCTTCTGCAATGATATAGTTAAAATAAAATATCAATATCAAAAATATTCCTCTGCTGATAATATACAAACAATTAAATAATTGACTCACAGCTGATTTATGTTGGGTGAGCAGCTGATTCAAACTGCCTTCGACTCAGTGGCAGAGGTTTTTTTTCTATTACATACACTTATACAGTAAAAGGAGGAATTGAAGAGTGACGAGACTATTCCAAGGCTCCATAATCCTGGACCTCGCTGTATCCTGAGCAGCTGCTTGGCGGAGTAGCAAGCAAGAGACGGATTCCTGTGACCCTCCAAGGACAGACGAGCCTCGAGTTCTCCAACCTCCGGCGCCTAGACTGCAGCTAGAGGATGGATTACTCTTCAGTGGTTGGACTCTAAGAAGTGAATATTAAACAACTCTGAACTGAACTGAACTCAAACATTAATAATTGGACTGACATTTTCAATTTACTATAACCTTCTGTGTGAAGCTGCTTTGACACAATCTACATTTGTAAAAATGCTATACAAATAAAGGTGAATTGATGTTGATGAACACCCTGAAGATCGCAGAGATTAGAAACCATCATTTTGTCCTTTTATTTTAGATCCGCCCTATTTATCTGGGCTTTTTGCTGTTGTTTCTTGTTCATGAATGCTCCTTCATGGATATTTTGTTGACTGTAAGCAATTCTGTAAAACATTTTATATTCTACCATACCGTGTATGTCATATCTACTGTACCTCCTGTAGTAAACAGTAAAGGGAAAAAACATATTTGCTTTTTACTGGAATGCTTTTGAATATGAACATTACTCTACATGTGGACAAACAGCTCCCAACCAATAAATTAAGTGTCAAAACAGGGGATTGCATGTTTTGCATGCAAATAACTGAAACATAAAAGTCTCTGCAGTTAATGTCAACAATAGCCGGTATTTTAAAACCTGGTGTACTTTGATTGACTGCATGTACCTTGTGAAGTGAAAACAAGTGTTATTCTTTGACAGAATAATTTCATTTTGATTTGAGTCAGATTTCTAGTGTTTTTGAAAGTCAGTGTGTGCAGAGAAAGCTGTGTTCTGTTTTAAAATGAAGAGTTAGTATATGTTTAACAAAATGTATTTTTGAGAAGAAAATCATCCATTTGGCCAATTGTGTTTTGAGTCTGTGTTAAGAGTTTAGAAAAAGTATGGGTAAGCGCTTGTTAGCTATTGAAAAAAAAAACCTGTAATAAAAGAGAATAAACATACAATGAACAATTTAATTTAAGATGAATTTATTTCCCTTTTTATAATCTGAGTAAGAAATCCAGATTCTGTGTAATTGAGTATTACCCAGCTCTCTGCATATAAATATGTTGAATTATTGTGTATAAAATGTATAAACTCAAATAAACACAACAATCCGTGAAGTGCGGGACCCCATTTAGTCACACTTTATCCATCATTCGTGTCCCAGTACCCACATTTGTGCTCTTGATCACTTGAAAGCCTGTGCACAGACAGGAAGTATGCAAGATTTGCAAGTTTTTTAATGCATAATACACACTTGAAGATTCTGAACTTGTTTTCCGCGTCCACCAGTAATCAGGGATTGTGACCTGTTTTTAAGTTCATTACAAAGTTCTGTACTTCTTTAGGCTCTCAGTGAGGACAATGTCTTTCACATAATCAAAGAGTTTGCGGGTTTTTATGGTGTCCATGGCGCAGATGAACTGACAGTGGATGTCTCTGGAGCTATTTGTCTCTTGGCAATGTGTTTTTTGCTCATAGAGCTTTCTGATGAACACCATTGCATCGTGGACATCCTGGCGTTTGCCTGAAGGTGGCACCGAAACCAAAGAAGAATGAGAAATTTAACATAATATCACACAAAATACTACTTTTTACTTTAATATGCACCAAACTATACCTTCAAATTCAGGAAAGTTGTTTTTTAGATCGGAGAACTGAATTTTCTCTTCCAGGATGTCTGTTTTATTCAGGAAGAGGATGATTGAGGATTTAGCGAACCATGGGCTGTGGATGACAGCGTAGAACAGTGCCAAACTCTCTCTCATACGATTCTAGAGGCAAAGGGAGTTAGCGAGTACGTAAATTAACAGGTTGTTTAGTATTGCAAAGTGTTACATTTTTGCATCTTTGCATCTTACAAACACAACCAAGCCTTAAAATTACATTTTGGACCACCCCTTTAAAACGGAACTGCTCAAAACAGGCCAGTTGTAATGTAGGGTATCAAAGGGTACAACAAATAGACACTTTAGGACACAATGAACCTTTGAGCAAGTAAGTTGTTTGGTGTTGCACACTGTGTTCCATTTCGAAAAGCTGATCCTTGTGCCCCATTCCCTTCAAAGCTGTCACCAAGAACAGCAATGAGCTTTGTTCACAAACACACATTGGAACACACTGAGTGTGACATGAGTAAGTCCTCATACAACATCAAAGTTTTCTAAGCAACAGCAGAATTAATAACCAATGAATTATTATGAACATATGTTGTACTTATATATCGTTTACATTGTTTTACATTGTACTTATATTTTAAAATTGATCTGCATGTAATTCTATCTGTTTTAAATGACATTTATAATCAACCTCTTGACCCCTTCTACACAACTAAACCCACCCATACTAACAAATCTGTCTCGAACCTTTATCATATCTCTCCTCAGTAGCACCAGAAGTGTTGTGCAATACACTATGAATACAATAAGAGCATTGTACTTATTTTTAGATGCAGGTACGTATAGTTTTAAGGCCACTTAATATAAAATATGTGTATTTGTAAGCACTTATTAACGCATTTGTTCATTTTGTTTAGTCCCTTATTTCTGTGGGGTCACCAGAGCAAAATAAATAGCCACTAATTAACGTATACATTTAAAATAATCTAGTATTATTCTAAAAGTGTAGTTAGTATAATCAGTAGATAGTTGTTTTTCATATTGTCTGAACATTTGATATTTATACATATGGTGTCTTCATTTAGGCCAGAAAAGAGTAAAAGAGAGGCGACACGGTGGCGCAGTAGGTAGTGCTGTCGCTTCACAGCAAGAAGGCCGCTGGTTCGAGCCTCGGCTGGGACAGTGTGGAGCCAGCAATAAACAAATGCGTTTCTGTGTGGAGTTTGCATGTTCTCCCTGTGTTCGCGTGGGTTTCCTCCGGGTGCTCCGGTTTCCTCCACAAGTCTAAAGATATGCGGTACAGGTGAATCGGGTAAGCTAAAGTCTGTAGTGTTTGAGTGTGAATGAAAGTGTGGATGTTTCCCAGTGATGGGTTGCGACTGGAAGGGCATCCGCTGCGCAAAACAAATTCTGGATAAGTTGGCGGTTCATTCTGCTGTGGTAACCCCAGATTAATAAAGGGACTAAGCCAAAAAGAAAATGAATGAATGAATGAATGAATAAGAATAAAAGAGAGAAGAAGACAATGACCTCGCTGCTGTTCTCCATCAGCACCTCATCATACTCGCTGAGAGAAGCTACATATATGATCGCTGTCACATTCTCAAAGCAATGGATCCACTTCCTTCTCTCTGATTTTTGACCCCCAACATCGACAAACCTGGAGGGACAGAGAAGCAAAAATCCTCATTTCAGTTTGCATCAGACGAAGAGGTGGGTAAAGTATGTCATTTTAATAGTTGTTTTTAAGTTTGTGTTATCTTTTGTGAAAAATTGCTTACCATTATATTATTATTAACCATACTATATTATAATTTACACTCAATAAATTGATAAATAATTGGGAGATTCAAATAAAAAAGAGAAGCAAATGTAGCAAGCTCATATACATGTACAGATATATGTAAGGGATAATCAACGCATTGCCATTCCAGCACTTGAAAAAGGAAGTATTTGTTAGCATACATTGTATTTTGACAAGATATGGGTCAGTATAATAAAGTGAAAGTTTTTTTTATTCATTTTGAATGCACTTGAGATGTGAAAAGTAAAAAAAATAATTAAATAAATATAGCTTCTGACTCTGATCAGGCCCGGATTAGACCTTTAAACTCGTCTTCTGTCATTTTCTATTAAGTTCTGTTCAGTTTTCAATTTTACATTTAGTACACTATGACAGAGTTCCATAATTATGACAGTTTGTCTGAACTGCTTCTTTCAATGGCAGTATAACTTCAACTCATAAGTTGTTTGGTTGTTGGCTGTCGTACCTGAGCATAATCTTCTGGACACTAAAAGTGTACTCTAGGATGCCAGTTGTAGAGACACGGACACGGAGAATATCTTGACATGTAGGGATGTAATCATCAGCTGCGATGCGGTCTAAGTTATCAATTAAGCTATTTAAAAAACAAAGCACATTTGCTATTATTATCAACGATATCATCATCATCCTTTTAATTATACTTTGTGCTATTGAATAGCCTATGAAAGCACAGCAATTGCAGAATTGTTTATACATCATTATACATCCATAGCATGACTTGTCAGCAGCATAAAAGAAGAAAGTAAATGCAAAGACTTACTACTTAGTGGAGTCCAGCTTAAACTGTCTGCCTTCTTTGTAGCAGATCTGAAAGCCTTCATCTGCCCATAGATGACAAATAGCTTCTACATAATGTCTCTGTAACTGCGTCACATTTTCTGGGTATTGATTATGGATCCTTTGAGCATACATCTGTTGATATCACAGACAAAATAAAACTGACAATTAGGCTTCTGCCAGTATCGTTTTATTATGTTGTTGTTGCAATAATTGCTGAAGCTTTCATCACGGTATACAGTATTATCATAGTGTTGACCTAAGCTGTAAAAAAGATTACTTTAACAGGTATATTAACCAAAAAGCTTTTAATTGTACGATCTCTTTCGTACATTTTAGTACAATTTGCTCATCCTTCAATGATGGCTTGGTTTAGGGGTTTGGGGGCATGCCTTCTTTTAAAAATCTTGCATTTTTGTACAGCTGAAATTGTATGAATTCATACAAATTAGCCACTAAACTGATAAAATGTAAAGTAGTTACATTTCTTTATGACATCAGGATGGCTTGTCTGTCTTGCTGCTGTTTTTGACGGTCTGGCACCAGTTTGTCACTGAATATTACGCAGGTTAATGTATGCTCCATTCAGCCATTTTTGGTTTCTGTTAGCTTTGTGTTCATTCATTCATTTTCTTTTCGGCTTAGTCCCTTTATTAATCCGGGGTCACCACAGCGGAATGATCCGCCAACTTATCCAGCATATTTTTTACGCAGCGGATGCCCTTCCAGCCTGTCTGGGAAACGCTTTGTGTTTACTTAAAGAATTATTTAAATATTTCGGCTGCCAACAAAGCTTTATAAATAGGTAATAACTAAGATAAAGTACATCCAGGCAGTGTTTTTCACAGAATAAAGCCATTCAATTTTACAAAATGTGTTGTTATCAAAATAATGCATGTTCATTTTTCTTTATATTGAATGATTGAATTTCGCCATATGTCTTCCTTAAATACAGTCTATTGTAAAAGTAATACAAGATGATGATTTTTATCAGTTTTCTATGCATGTGTAAAATACTTGAAACAATAATATGAATCATTTAATTCATATTTGTCCATAATATAAATAAATATTGGACTTTTGTATTTTCCAATGCCACCACCACCCATATCTGTTGTTATAAATTGGTCTTCTTTATTCATGTCTAAAAAGCTCTAAAGTTTAAAACAAAACCATTGTTCACCTCATTCTGTGGACTGGCGTAAGGAATCTTTAGCGTGATCATTGCTCGTATAATTGCTTGCATAGCTTCAAAGATATTCTGGTAAATCAGTCTAGCAAAGCAATGCCTGTCCTTTTCTGTGTAACCATTTCCATGAATGAGCCTCAGCTGCTTCATAAATGTTGACTTTCCGCTATCTGCTGTGCCTAAATGAAAACAAAGAAATCATGTTTTTAGTAATAAAAACCTGCAAACGTCTGTAACAATGCTGGTTTGCATGACAGGTTTACAAACAGTCACTTGCTGTTATGCAAAGTGTAATCCTTCGGTTCTGTGTAAGTATACAGTAATCTATGTCTTACTTTGAAATTTATTCAAATGTATTAAACTGAAAAGTATTCATGTATATTTTATGTCCTATTTCAGTGTAAGCAAAGATGAATTTTAGATTTGAAAAAAAAAATACTTAATTATTTCTTTTCAAAAATCATAAAATAAACTTGAATTATGTCAAATGTTTTACAAGTTTGTCAAAATACTTTTATTATGAATAATTTTACATAGTTATCATTTGAATATTTTACATATATTGTGAAGCTGTGACCTTCAAGTGATGGGGAATAAAGCCATCTAAAATGACTTCATGAAGTTAGAGATTCACCAGACATTAAATTAGGTTATGAAAGTCTAAAAGAGATGACATGGTAAACACATATGGTATATGATACACAGTCTCTGACAAAAGTCTTACACTTATCTATTTTGTAGAAACACCTGCTATTAACCTTACTTTTAATTAATCAGTTAGTGTGAGAAATAGCTCATATGAAAAGCTAAAACCCTCCCAAATGATATTTAATGCACTGAAATAAATTTGTTTCACTGAAGAAACATTTATCATTTAATCAAGACAAAAAGGTCCAATTTTGGCAAGTCAAAAGTTTTGTTGCCTATAAAGAAATTGAACAAAGTTACTGCAAATACAAAAACATGTCAGCAAATTAAGTAGTGGTGCTGTGAGATCCAAATTGAATATCTTGTATGACTTCCATGAGCTTGAAGGACTGCGTCCATGCAGTTTGTCAAGGGTTCATACAATTTATTAATAAAGTCATCAGGAATAGCAAAGAAAGCAGTCTTGCATGCCTCCCAGAGTTCATCAATATTCTTTGGTTTCGTCTTCCATGCTTCCTCTTTCATCCTACCCTACATATGCTCAATGATGTTCATGTCTGGTGACTGGGATGGCCAATCCTGGAGCATCTTGATCTTCTTCGCCTTGAAGAACTTTGATGTGGAGATGGAAGTATGCAATGGAGCACCATCCTGCTGCAGAATCTGGCCTCTTTTATGGTTGGTAATATAAGAGGTAGCTAAGATTGTTTGGTATTTTAGACTATTGATGTTGCCTTCCACCCTGCACATCTCTCGTACACCCCCATACTGGATGTAACCCCAGACCATGATTTTTCCACTACCAAACTTCAATGTTTTCTGGGTAAATCTCAGATCCATGCGTGCTCCAGTAGGTCTCCTGCAATATTTGTGTCCACTGTGGCGTAATTCAACAAAAGATTAATCTGAAAAATCCACCTTCTGCCACTTTTCCAGCGTCCATTCTTTTAGCAGGCTGTGGGCCTTGGCAAATGCCACACGTTTTTTTAATTGTCTTTTGTTTAGTGCTGGCTTCTGGTCACTGATTCGGCCACGGAGGCTATTTCGAGACAGAATCCGACAAACTGTTCTGGTTGACACAGGGGCTTCAGGTGACCAGGTCTCGTGGAGCTCTGCTGCAGTAGAAAATGGGCTGGCCTTGGATTTTTGAGCCAACAGACGGTCCTCTCGAGCTGTTGTCCTGAGGGGTCTGCCAGACCTAGGCTTGTCAAAAATATCTCCAGTCTACTGAGGTTCTTTTGGTACACACCTGAGACCGGATTGATTCATTATTAGTCACAGGTGAAGCTCATATGGCAAGGCGACAACACTTACGTCTTTGCAAAAATTCACTCAATGGGCTTTACTTAAAATACTTTTTGAAAGTTTCATTTTGCACTGAAAGCTAATTACAAAAGCTGTTGGCATTAAACTGAGCTATTTCTTGTAAAAAAAAAAAAAAAAATCTTGATTATAAATATATATTCAGTGGCACTTCAGGTCAATGGTCCCTTTATATTAAGTGGCCTTAACTAATATGTACTTACAGCAAAATTAATAATTTTTTTACAATGTACATATTGTGTAAATACATGCTTTTACACTGTATTTATGCTTGATTAAATAACTGTCTGTAATTAAGTCTGTAATTAATTTTTGTAATTGCATTTGTAATTACACCATCCCTTACACCTTAAACCACCCTTAAACCTAACCATACCACCAAACCAGTCCCTAACCTTACCCATATCCCACCTCAAGAGCACCACAAGTGTTCTTAATTACATTGTAAACACAGTAAGTACATTGCATTTATTTTTTGATGCAAGTACATAGTAGTTAAGGACACTTAATATAAAGTGGGACCGGTCAATTTGTACACAAGCGACAAGACTTTTGTCAGGGACTGAACATGATAAAGTTTGTTTAAAGGGCACCTATTTTGAAAAATCTACTTTTTAAGCTGTTTAGACAGACATATGTGTAGGTATAGTGTTTAGACCGTCATATTGGGCTGATATAAACACAACCCAGTCCTTTTTTTCAACTTACCAGCATAAAAACGGTGGACCAATTAAAGCGTTTTTGATACCGACCGCAACTTGATGTAGGAGTGCGGTCCCCCCGCCCACCGAATTGATTGACAGCTGCGTATTAACATGTCTCCGTAGTAACGTGTATAATCATATCAACAAGAAAGGACACGTGTTTAAAACAGTGCATGTTAATGAACTACAGCGATTTACTTCAGCTTTACTTCATCACCACAGCCGTGTTTCAGGACAATTATTAAAAGAAGACACTTAAATCTCGGTTTCTTGACGTTAAATCAGGTTTATTTTGTACATTAACATAACAGATATCCATACAGCAGTGGATATTAACCTGTATCCTGTCACATTTGCTTGCAAAAAGAGTGCAAAGCTCAACGCGCATGCTGTGTGTGTGCTGTGTGTGCTGTGTGTGTGTGTGTGTGTGTGTGTGTGCGTGCATGAACTTTGTAACGACATTGTGTGTGACTCATTTTTGCAACTCCACAACAAACACATCAAACAATCATTGGTAAAGTTCTCACTGTAGTATTTCTCACAAACGTTACGTGAGATCTACTTCCCTTACTTCTGTCTGACGCAGCCGAGGGCGAAGATTGAGGCCCACTGACAGGCACATGGGAATGGTGGGTGGGGAGGACTAGCCTTAAAGGACCAGTACCAAAAACAGCAACAAGCTGTTTAGAACTATTATACACAGACTTCACAAAGCTATAATCAATAATCTGATGGGTGTTTTGAGCTGAAACTTTACAGACAAATTCTGTTGAAATAAGACTTATATTAAATATAAAAAAAGGGTAAAATATGTGCCCTTTAATAATTATTGCCAACCTTCTCCTTCCCTGTGTGTAAGAAAGTAAAATAAACACATGAAAAATTAAGGAGATAAATGTCTTATTAAAACAATGATAGAATCAAACTACCTAATAAAAGCAGTTTATACTGTGCCTTTTGTAATTTCTCCTGCTCAGCAATCTTGTGGTTGATTTCCTTCTGTTTTGTAATGATTTTCCTTTTTTCTTTAGAAACACAACAGATGCAGCAGTAATCCTCCATTGTTCCTAGATAAATAAAACTACAAGTTCAAAACAACAGCAACATAAATTATACTATTCTGCATGATTACGCTTACAAGCCAAGTAGGATGTTTGAACCATAGATCTATCAAGTGGTGGATGTTCTGAGACCAATATTGTTTAAAAAAATTTTTTAAGCTTTTGGGCTTGCCATATGATATTGTTTCTTCAAGACTTGAGAGGTTTTTCCTACAATAATGGCATCTGAGATTGCAGTTAAAAAACTTTCTCTGGAGTTATCAGACCCTGCAAATTTCAAACCCATTTGTAGATTACCTCTTCTTTCAAAAATCGTATTAATTTTTTCTTTATGTTTTTTAGTTGAAGCGTTAATAAAGTAACTTATGTTGACATTTTCTAATAGTTTGAAGTGATTTATTGTCTGGATTGGTAAATTAAAGTACAACAACCTGATAAACTCAGTATTTTTTCTATTATTTTACAGACGTGATTCTACATATATTATTTATAATACAAAATATTGTTTCAAAAGACTACGTCAATAAAAATCCTTGAAAAGATCATCTTTAGCCATGTGATGATATGTAAGAATCGTCTGCACTTTAAAAGGTTTTATTAATTTTTTTATAGCTACTGATTCTGGCGATTGTGGTGTTCTTGATTTAACTGCAGCGTTTGACACTGTGAACCATGCAATTTTGATTTCTCATTTGGAAGAGTGGGTGGGCATTAAGGGCACTTGAATGATGCAGGTCATATACTTGCAGTTTTTGTGTCAATTGTACTGACTCTCCTTGGCCCCGCTTTTTTGTGGAGTACTGCAGGGCTCAGTCTTGGGTACTCTCTTTTTCTCCCTGTATCTTAGCTCATCCAAAAATGAAACTTATTTAATTTCTTCCCTTCATGTGGTTCCAAACCATTTAGTCCTTCGTTTTTAAATCTGTAGATTAAATCTGAGAGCTCTCTCATCCTCCATAAACAAAAAAGATCCCAGTTCAATCAATGCCCAGAAAAATAGTACAGACCATTCATTCTTTCATTTTCTTTTCAGCTTAGTCCCTTTATTAATCCGGGGTCACCACAGCGGAATGAACCACCAACTTATCCAGCATTTGTTTTACGCAGCGGATGCCCTTCCAGCCGCAACCCATCTCTGGGAAACATCCATACACACTCATTCACACACATACACTATTATTTAGCCAACCCAATTCACCTATACCACATGTCTTTGGACTTGTGGGGGAAACCGGAGCACCTGGAGGAAACCCACACGGGGAGAACATGCAAACTCCACACAGAAATGCCAACTGACCCAGCCGAGTCTCGTACCAGCGACCTTCTTGCTGTGAGGCGAACGTGCTTCTCACTACGCCACCGTGGCGCCCTTCAGTATAGACCATAAAACATTATTTATCAAGCTTTTACTGTACTAACATGTAATTAAGGTAGCCATTGTTCACACATGAACTCAAGTCCTGGTTAAAGTTGCCTGAACTCATCATTAGTTCATAATAAGTTTTAGTTTACACATTAGTACATCGTTGTTACTGTAAATAACACATTGATAGTGTAAATAAGACACTGTTATTGCAACCATGTGTAATTGCAAACTGTTTTTGTAAAGTGTTACACAAAATAAAAACTACTAGCAGAAGTAGTAAATTAATAGATAGAGTCACTCACCATTATTCATAAAACATACGGCATGAAATGAAAACAAAATACATCTTCGACAAAGTAAACGCTGGCTGTGACACCTTAAAGGAGTTTTTTTAGACGCCGATTTCCTTTTTGTCACGTTCGTTGACTAGCATAACTGATATTTCCCGAAAGTCTGCTTTTTATGCATAATACTGGGTGTGTTGCACAGCAGAAGAGAATTAATGAGAAGGCACAGAAATGTGTAAAAGTACCTTTTGTTGACATTTATAATAGTTCAAAGTGATGTGTTGTAGAAATGTGTACTGACATTATTTATTCAAATCGATGAACACTGGCACTTGCTGTTTTACCGTCTTTGCTGGTTTATTAGATTATGTCAGCGTACTGAATTTTGCCTAAAGGTGGCGCCAAACCACAAAGAAAGGGATGGGAAGCGGTTATAACAACATGTAAACAAGTTATGCATAATGCTGTTTCACTTCTATTTATGTGAAATGCGAAGAACTATCTGTAAATTAACTGTTTTCTGTATTTTGGTGTTCATGTTTTTTTTGTTTATGTTGTTTAATTGCATTATGGGACCACTTATATAAAGGCAAAACGTTTGAAAAAGTAACTTTTGTTGACATTTATAATAGTTCAAAGTGATTTATTGAGAAATGTGCCCTGACATTATTGATTCAAATCAATAAACACTGCAGTTTTACTATCTTTGTTGGCTTATTAGGTGGAAATGGGTTAACTAAGTTACTAATAGAATATATTATTACTATGAATGTATTATATACTACTAATGGATGTAAATTAAGCAATAATTACATTTTTTTGTACAATCCCCTAACAATAATAAAGAAGGGTCAAACCAGTGACACCAACTTAAAGCATCACATTAAAATTATGACATAAAAATGTCAAATTTCTGATAACTAAAAAATGTAAGGGGCAATGCAGTGGTGCAGTAGGTTGTGCTGTCGCCCCACAGCAAGAAGGTCGCTGGTTCGAGCCTTGGCTGGGTCAGTTCTGTACAGAGTTTGCATGTTCTCCCTGCATTCGCGTGGGTTTGCTCCAGGTGCGTCGGTTTCCCCCACAGTCCAAAGACGTGGTACAGGTGAATTGGTCCGTAGTGTATGAGTGTGTATGGATGTTTCCCAGAGATGGGTTGCAGCTGGAAGGACATCCAATGCGTAAAACATATGCTGGATAAGTTGGCGGTTCATTCCGCTGTGGCGACCACAGATTAATAAAGGGACTAAGCCAAAAAGAAAATGAATGAATGAAAAATGTAAGTGGAGTTAAATCGTCATTTCTTCAGATCTTCATGAAATAGAGAGAAGAAAATCTAGTCATGTCAGCAGTGATTATTATTTCTAAATTATAGATTTTTGTTAAATGGTAACAGTGACACAATTATAGGGGACCACCACTTCATTATATATATTACAATATTTATTAATTCCCCATTTTTATGTTATTTACATCATATATTTATTAGTAATTAATACATTTTTGAATTTTGAATGGTAGAAAAGTCAGATTTTTCTGCTCATAGCTGTGGGGACAAGCTGAATGCAACCTTTATGATGCAAGCTGAGATTGCATTTCTCAGCGTTGCAATGTCAGACATAATGCACTCAATGGAGCTAGTTACGTCACTGTGAGGGGGTGGGCTTAGGTAAGCCCATTAAAAAGCATTGCATGCAGTTAAGATTGCACTGCACCGAGTCTGCAGCCAGACCCCTCTCGTTTTGTGACCCTTGGAATCTAACAATTGTTGCCACATTGATGGCTCAAAAGGCTGTAATTGTTCAAATAACATATTGTTTCATTTTAAAATATGAAGAAATTGTAAACCTAAGGAATTGTTTGAGTGTAATATTTTTGTTAAGTGTAAGGACAGAAGAAACGGATATTTCTGTAGAAGGACCTAGCCCAAACGTTTAGTCTGCTCCTGATGGTGCGCTTTAGTCTCATTATATTACTTCAAAATGTGCTATTGTGTGCCAGAGAATAGTGTCCTTTACAGCGTCGAAGATTATTCTGGTGTCTATAAAATCCATTGCACAGATGAACTGACAGTAAATCAGTTGGCCTTGTTTCACGTTGCGTTCATATGATTTTTGTATGAACTTCATGGCATCATCAGCGTCCTGAATTTTGCCTAAAGGTGGCGCCAAAACACATAGAAAGGGAAAGGGAAGCGTTATAACAAATGTAATCAAGTTACGCAGGTGCTGTTTCACTTCTTTTCATGTGCTATGTGAAAAAATATCTGTAAATTGTTTTTTGTATTTCTGTATTTTTTGTTTGTTTTTTGTTTATTTATGTTTTTAAATTCCATTATGGGACCACTTATGAAATTGAAACGTTTGAAAAAGTTTTAACTTTTTGCTGACACTTCTAATAGTTCGAAGTGATAAATTGACTGGATTGGAAAATTAAGGAACACAAACCTGCTAAACTGTCAGTACTTTTTCTATTATTTTACAGACTTAATTCTCTTTATATTATTTCTTATACAAAATAGTGCCTCAAACAACTAACATGTTAATAAATGTTCGTCTGTTAAACTGCAAAGATTAATTTTCGGCATAAAAAGTTGACAGCGATCAAAACTTCCATAATTACGGTGACCAAGAGAGTTTAACATGCTGCAATTTAAGAAAACACATGCAATTACAAAAAAAACAGCAGCAAATTAAGTAAAGATCTTCATCCATTTGACAGGACACGTGCTGCAAATCCTCACAACGCTTACATATTTTTAAAAGATGTGCTGCATTTTCTCACAATGCAAACAATTAATAAAAAGCACTGCATTTTGTCACAACAATTTTAAACAGCACGGAACACAACGGAAATGTTTCAAAGTGACCCTAAAACGTGACAGACCCGGCTATTAAGGTAAGGGTAATTTAGGGTAATAAAATACAAAAGACAAGTGAATCAGGATATTAAAATAAACAAATATCTCCCCTTTCTGAGATCACCTACAACTTCACTGAGCAATCACAAAGCATTTGTTAAGTCCTGATGTATGCAATACTGTTTCCGGGACCAAGGCACTACTCCTTTGAGTTGAGAAAATATTAGTTTATGATCACTTTTTAGTCATGTCACACATTAAAGTGAATTTTATATTACGGTAAATAATAGTGTACACATTAGTCTCTGGACTTGCTTATATTTTATATAAAATAATAGTGTA